>JBBPBT010000850.1:19932283-19947538 GCA_037974875.1 Cicer bijugum | reverse complement strand
TATATTAGATTAATCAATTAAACTCCACAATTGTATGCAGAAATACATATATTTAAATTATTAAAAAGAAACTCATAATTTGAAACTATATTACTAGGCACACTATACCAATCAAGGTTTACTCAACCTTTGAAACAGAAAAAAAAAATTTAAAAAACACATACGCATTAGTTAATGTAGACGTTATCACATTTTCTCTTAAATATAACTCATCAATTATGTCAACAACAAATAAAAATTCTTAGTCATCAATCAATAAAATGAAAAGCAAAAATAATTAAAGATATAACTGATAAGTAATAAAACAATGGTATTGTCTTATAATAGGGACACATTACAGCACCGACGGGATTATGAAATTTTAATTAGTACAAATTATCATTGCTTGTTTGGCGTATAGCCACATGCATACAAATAGTCAATAATTAAGAATTCAATTCATTAATAATTCTTAGTTAATTAAAGAATTTATCATTGTCTAAAAATGTTTAAAAATGGAACAGCTTTAACATTAATTAAGTACGTACAGTGATTAAACTATAAGCTATACGATGATGACATATTGTGTCGAATACGTCTGAACTGCTTTCTGTGTAGGAGCTGGATTTTGATTGGAGTCACATTATAAATCAAAATTAATTGTTCAATAGTCTATCACTGTACGATTAAATAAACTAAAAGCTTTGACAAAGAAAAATTAAAGCTAGAATCTTCTAGTCAATTTCATTTTGTAATACAGATAATCAACATTTCCGTGACCTATTTACATATATTTGTATTTATTTTATATAAATAAATAGTTAATATACTATTAATTAATTATAATTATTAAATTATTAAATATGGTTAATTTTTTCAATAATTATATTTAAAATTATGTTTATAAATAATTATAGTAAATATGTTTACATTAACTATAACCCGGGTTAAATTCCATGAAAATAATATATATATATAATATTTTTGTTTGAAAAAGTAAAAGTTATGCTCTCATCAGCCGAATATAAAGTGAAGATACTCAAGTTACTTAATTACAATTTCACAATTATTGTTAGCATTAAAAATTGGACTAATTTACAACGTTACCAAAGGATTTGGTGAGGCCAGCACTAATTTCAGGGCATTACCCGTGTAAGTTGACAAGGATGTCAAATAATACTTTTATCCAATACCACTTTTTTTTTTTTTCATAAAGGGGTTTAGAGGACCACTGCATTAAGGTTCATTGTATTAGCTTATACTAATACTAAATTTGTTTGATCAAACAAGAAGAATTTGATAAACAAGCTTAATTATCTAACTATTATATACTCTATATGTCCCACCTATAATAAGTAATTCATTTAATTATTTCACATATATTAACATAAATGTATAATAATTAATGAAAAGAGAATAATATTTTATTAAATTATTAGCATTGATGCATGTATTAATTATTATTATAAATATTATAAATGTAAAGTAAAATAAATTGACTTGAGCATGATGTAACTAGTATTATTTACATTGCTAAAATGAAAAAATATTAAATTGAAAAATTATAAAAAGTAATTCTTTTTTTTTCTTATGTTAGTATCAACATAGGAGTAACTTTTTTTAGTGCTATTTATAGAAGCATAAAAATTTTCCTTTTTTTATTCTTCTATTTTACTGACCTTGTACTTTATGTTTTCTAAATTTAAGATAAAGTTAAGCTCTTAACGTTTATAGCAAAAGATTAAATAACATATTCTTAATGTCATTTTACATTTACCAAATAATTGAATAATTATATATAAAATAGTTAAATAATGAATTTTATCAAATACTTTTAATTTCAATTAACTAATGTTTTTTAAATAACTCGATTATTTTTAATCGATTCAAATATTTTTAATGCTCTTGTATGAAAAATCCATGATAAAATGTAAAACTTTATAATCAAATTAATTGAGATATACAGTCTCTCACGGTGAGAGATCTGACATAGAGAGATGTATGCTACTATTCACCTAATTTCGTTTGTTTTTTTAGCCACTTAATTTTATTTATTAAGTATAAATTTATAAATTTTAAGAAAAAAGAGACTCATACAAGATTTGTGTGTTCAACTTTCATGATTGATATAAGGAATTTTTTTAGATATATAAGCATTTTTACAATTTTAAATCTTTAAGCATATCTTAACTTTAATGAACTATTAAAACTCAACTTATCTAATTTTTTTATATAAAAAATAATTTCTCTTTAATTTAATTGAAATTCATTAGCAAATTGAGTCTTTGAGCTCAATACATATTTGTGGTAAACAACCATGGACAACAGTTTATGTGTGATCCTGATTCCAACCTGTCCCAATTAATTACGTGCGGTGAGTTGAGGGGTTGGAGTTGCTGCGTCAGGTGAGTTTAGAAAAACAATTAATCTTTAGCGAATTAGGATCCAAAAAACTAGCTAATTTCATCGAATTCAATTCATTCGAATAGGTCAATTTAATATGTAGATGAATTAATTATAATGAGTTACAGGTCATACGAGTTTATAAATATAATACGAGTTTATAAATATAATACGAGTTTGAGTGGTCAGATGTAGATAAATCTATGGGTATCTGAACTCGATCATTCCACTTAAAATTTTAGTAATTAAAACTCATTTTTTTAAAGTGGTGTCTATTAATCTCACCTAGTCATCCACTAGTATGATAAATGGATTATTGAATAAAAACATACTCAAACATTAATAAAAATATATAAAATCCAATACATTATTTTTTTGAAAAAATACTTTGAAAATAAAATAAACAAAAATTAAAGAAAATAAACACCTAAAACTAAAAGAGATCACCTGAACCAATATTTACTCGTATGACACGAAAATTTGCACTAATCAAAATTTGTCTAAACCAATATAAAAAAGGTCAACCAAATTTATAAATTACAGATACAATTTTGAATAGTTTGACAAAATTAAATTCGAACTCAATTATATCCAATCGAAATACTCAACCCTAGACCAATAAGAATGGCCCTTTGAAATTTTGAAGCACCAATAAGAATGCTGCATCTACTACGAACATTTAATTAATTCACACTACTGCATTAATCAAAATTCAAAATGTTCAAATTAATCCAAGTTTGTTCGTATATCTACCAAAAGCAAATGTGAAAGCATACAGAAAATGGCAAAAAAAAAAATTAAATTTCATTCTGCATGCATTTCATGCATATTTTAGGTATGCATTATAAATACTCCACTATTTAATTGCTTATGTACGGTGGAAGTCACTCATGCTTCATTGATAAGCCCATTCTCATATCATTTAATTTACTATATAATTTCAGCATGAACAATGTGTTGTTGCCCACGAGATTTATTTGAACAACAAGTGTAAAACTTGGACTCGGACTCGGACTCAAATACATGGTCCAAATGGTTTATACTACAAAATAAATGTTGTGATTTTAATGATATGGATATAGTATTAGTGCGATACACTGTCACAGGAAATAATTGGAAAGTAATAATTATTCTTCACCAAACGGATATAGGCCACATAAATGCAAGATAATATTTTTCCGTTGAATTTAAATAAAAGTACAGGTGGATGAGATTTTTTCGTTGAAAAATGGATTACATGCATTCCAGCTAGTAATGATCTTCAACTTTTCTATTGACTATACTCCTTTTCTTTTTCTCAACAATTTTGAATGCACAATCTATTACAAAAGAAATTGCTTATATTGAATAAAAAGAAAAAAGGAATTGATTATAAAATTAAATAAAAACTATATTCCACCTTTTAAATATAACAATCTATCCCATTCACTATATTACTATCAATATCAAGAAAATGGAATGATCATTAAAAAATAGTGTTTTTTTTTACTCCACTTGTTCTTTGTGAATTAGGATGTTTGTTTTTAACGAGTTTTTTTAAAAAAAACGATAAATATCACAATAAACTCATATATAATTATAAAATCTGAAATTTAAATTTGAAATAAGACATTCGATCTATTAAAAAAAAAAATTAAAAGTGAAGTGTATAATTAAATTTATTGGCAATGTAGAAGTATTTATTTTTAAAAATCATCTAACATAGTATTTGTTGCTCACTTAATTATTTATTGATTACATTAAAATATGTAACATTGGAGATTCTTTATAGAAAATGTATCTCATATATGTTTTAATTCGACATATACTAATACATTTAGAAATGACAATTAAACCCAAGCTCCATAGATATCCGCAAAAAAAACTACAATGGATAGAGTAACAACCCGCATAATGGATATGAGCACGGAGACGGGTAATTATCCGCAAAATTAAGCGGGTAAAGGTACTATAGTATTCACTCTGCCCCGCACCCGCATTTATATAAATACATTATCTATTTATTTATTATATTAGTGTTTAGTTTAATTAATTATTTTCTTCTATGTTTTAACATTTATTAATATCATTAGACCACAACAATATTTATAATTGAAAGATAAATATTTGTAAACTTTTTAAGAATTTGATTATAATGAATATGTAAATAATTGTGACTTTATAATTAAGAGTTATGTCTTATTAATTGTGACTTTATAATTATACTTACAATTTTCTATCAATTATTTTTATAGATCTTGAATAATATTGTCGTAGGACTTGCAACTTCATAAAATATTATTATGAATATTAGAACTTCGTAAAGTATTATTATGAATATTAGAATGTGTATTGTAACGAGTGTTCAATTGAAATGTATTGAGTTAGAAAATATTTTGGTTTATAATATTTTTTGATTGAATTTAAAATACTTGAATAACTTTTAAATTTAATCACAACAATATCATTTATTTATCGATCTATTTTAGTAAAATTGTGGATAATGGATTTGTGTACTTTTTTAAACTGTGGGTATGGGGACAAGTACTATAGTACCCTACCCATTGTCATCCCTAAGTACATTTGATTTTTATATTAATACTTAAATAATTTTTTATTGAAAAAAAAGTATTTCCTATCATTTATATAATTATAATACCTATATATTATTTATAAAAAGTATCAGTAAAATAAAATAATTTTTTTTGAAATTTTTACTATTAAATATTATTATGATAAAATGTAAAAACAATTAGTGTAATGCTTAATTGTTTATAAACAACAAAATAATTTTTTTTTCTTATGATGTGATATTTTTTAATATACAAACACAACAAATAACTCTTTTATTAATAAAAAAAATCTTTAATTTATTGATTTATAGAATAAATATTACAAAACACTTTAATTTATGAATGTACTATAAAAATTTCCCTCTTTATGATCAAATTAATAGTATTGATAATAGGAAATACAGAATGTTACTAGAGGGATTCAAACCGAAAGAAAGAAAAAACTATTTTATTGGTTATCACACTTTTGTCCAACTTTCATTTTCTATTTGCATTAGTGTCGAATTTCGCCATGTTAATTTCAAACAGTATTAGTGATCGTAGAATAAGTATATATATATAGGTATCCAAATGAACGAACTAGTTGTTGTGGCAACACGCTAACGTATAATTTTAGTTTTGCGATGGATTGTCAAAACAATGATGAAACACTAGTTCGTATGGTAATCACTTGAAAGTAGATAAATATGCACGTTAATAACAATATTACTGTGAAAAGAAATTATGTAGTTAACTTGTTTGATGAATTAGAATATTTTAATTGACAATCAATAAAACAAAACTTTATATTTACGATATATATTCTTTAAACTTTATATAAATATATACTCTCTTTTTTCACTATAACAGTGAATATATATTTTGAAAATTGTGATACGCTTTTCTTGCACTTCTCATTAATTTTATTAATTATTTTTAACAAGTTAAGGGGAAATTCAATTATCATATATGTGAACCCGACAATGACCCGGTTAACCGCCTATTTTTAGAATTAAATGCAACATTTGACTCAACCAAATCATGTTGAGACTTATTTTATTTTTGTTTTGACCAACTTCAAACAATTTTTAAATAAACAAAAACTAATGCTTTATTTTGTGTCTTAAACATATGAGCAAATGTTGGTGTTTATCAACCGTCGAATACAATAACCAAATTAAATTTTATTTGACTTATTTATTTTACTCCTCAAATTACTCCTCAATTCATTAGAATTAGTAATTTATTAATAGAACTAAGATTTTACTCCAATCATTGGCAAATATTAAATTTGTGTGTTTATAAATTTTAATTTTAATTAATAAATGTCGATATTATTAAATAAATTATTTTGTTCTGACTTTAAATTTAAGACTCTTTAGTTGTATAAATTTACTGTATATTCTAAAATCAATAAAAGAAAACATATTTTGCATTAAAGAAAAAAAATACAAATGACCAATAAAAGAAAACATTAAAGAAACAAATACAAATGTAAATGGTTAATTTTTTTTAGTGAGGAGAAACATTAATGGTAGAGATTTAACGTTTGTCCTTCTTCTCACTACTTCTTTGGTGTTTCAATCAAATCATTGATCTAAATATTCAAAGACATGTTATTTTTCAATTAAATTACACAATAATATAGATTTATTATATTTGTTGCATAAATATCTCCACCAATATTTATGTAGTAAGACTCTAATTGTATGATCTATTGATAAGTTGTAAAATCCTAGCCCTCCAATTTTCATTAGAAGAATGCAAATATAAATTCTTTTGTAAGTAATACATAAGATTTTCCATACATTTGATTGAGACGTCGTCCCCTCACTTTAAATTTATTCTATCAAAAAATTATGTGGTGAGATATGACTATAGATGCATATGTAAGAAAAGAGTAATGATTATATATTATTAGTGTAAAATAGATTTATATAGACATCCAAATGATCACCATATTTTTTGTTGGAAAGTGCAGGATTAATAACAGATCAAATGTTTAGAGATCTCTAAAAGATTTTGATACCACATTTCAATTCAAAATCTTAAAGTAATTAATATACGTGTCACCAATCATATATATCAAACTTTAACTCATTTTTAGTCGATGTGAGACTTAACTACTCACACTTGAATCCAACATTAATACCCATAAAAAAGCTAATTTAGAAAATGAGTGCACTCTTATTACATGTTAATAGAAAATTATTTTACACTAATTATGATACATACTCTTTATTAATATTGTAAAAAATAGGTCTTTTCAAATTACAATACATTGACGTTGTAAATTTTTTCATCTCCACAAATATTTCTGGAATTGTGGCATAATGAAGAAGTTTATGATCCTAATTTCAAACAAATAGATTCGCACTTCAAGGGTGACTATGCAGCATGTTGGTTCTTACTTACATGGTGTTTGCCGCATTTGAATACAAAGTGTTTTCAAGGTGGTTGATCGGAGGTGTTGGTCACCTCCAATTGTGGGTGGACACTATGTTTTGGAGTCTTCATAATTCATAATATTTCTGTTAAAAGAAGTGTGTGGCATGCTATTAAACCATGAAAAAAAGCTAAACTACATGAGAGCTCTCACCAACAAGTGCAATTAGTAGTTTGGTCAAAGCTACCAAAACTTCATTCTATTTCCAAACATATCCATTTAGGTTGACATATTTTGAAACACAATCTCTCCAAACACAAAAAAAAAAAAAAAAAATTCATAAAAACATGATATTGAAGACTTTTTATCATATATTTGATTCGAATGAGGAATATATTGACCATCTTTTTAAAGATTTAATTTAAACTAAACAAGTCTGGTTCTAATTTCTTTCGAGTGTTCGTTTTGAAGCCTACTATTTCTTTTATTCATTAACTTGAAAAGATGATCAATCATGGCTTAAATATTTTTTTATCCTTATATTATGATATTTGGTATGCTAGATACAAAACTTGTTTTGAAAGAAAAAAAAATTCATGTATGAAATTATTCATAAAGTTTGGAGAGTCATTGAAGGTTGTAAAAATATATTGGAACATTGGAGTTATAAATTTTTAGGCACAAATCTTAAGCACTTTTTAAAAAGTTAAGATCGATGCAGTTGAACCAATGAATAATAAATGGAGAATTTGAACATTTATTCGATATGGGAATGGCTTGGTTATGGTTGTTGGCACTTGGTGTTTTGAACCACTTCCAAATTTTGATATTATGAAAGTCTTGGATTTGAAATTAACTTGATCCTAAAAAATTTATTCATATAAGGTGTTTTTGAAGGAGAATGTCTTAATGTTGGTATCAAGAATTCATATCAAATCCAAAAATTTATTCTATTTTATTTTGGTATTTGCTAATTGTCAAACCATCCTCCTTTTGATAATACAATAGAATAATTAAAAATATTAATATTAATACATCACACTCTCATTTAGATAATTTTACCAACTTACAAATAGATATAGATATGCATCATTATGAGTATCTTTACTTCTAAATTTGCCTTTGTCAACTACTAAATAGTTGAAATATCTATTTATTTTGTCATTTCTAAATATAATCAATAAACAAACCATAGAAAGAAGAAGTGTTACTTATTTCAAATAATAAAATGTATAAAAATAATAAATTTGACCAATTATAAAACAATGAATGGTTATTATCTAAACAAATAAAATATTATCACATAAGATATTGATATTTGTTTTATTAACTTAAATAACAATTAAACATTTTGAATCGATAAACAAAGCAAAGAAAAAGAAAGAAGGAAAAAAATATTAAAATAAGTTGAATGGAGCTGTCTATCTTTCCTGGCTTGCATTATATGTGAAGTGTAGATTCTGCTAATTAATTATAATAAAGTTTAAGAAAATGAAAGGAGACATTTTGGGTGTTTGTTTGTTTTGACGTCCAAGGCCCGGCAGCATACACCGTCTTCCGTATTTTGCGGAGAGAGATGCTCGTCACTCTAAAATAAACAGACAGATTCACAAACATAAAACTTATTATTTATTACTCACTCACTCTCCAACCCAATAATACCCTATCAATCCTATATTACTTACTACACATTTTGTCTTTTACTTATTTCTTTTTTAAAACTAATAGTAAGTATTTCCTTTAGATCCTTTCGTTTATCATACACTAATAATAATGTAAAATAATGTGATCTAAAAAACAATAATTATAATGTAATCAAATTTTAATATTTAACATTATGAATTTAATTTCATGCACTTTCAATATAAAAAATTTATAGTATTTGTAAATAATTTATTTATTTCATATTAACAAAAAATGACAAAAATATAAGTATAATAGTACATACATAACAAAATTTTAAGAGAATAATGGAGTTACAATAATATTTAGATAACAAAATTTTAAGAGTATAATAGAGGTGGACTGAAGTAAAATTAATTTTATTCCATGTACGGTACAATTTTTTTTTTAAAAATAAAATCGTTAAATACTTGATTTTAATTGATTGTTAGAGTAAAATAAATTTACACTAATATATGCTTTATTTTCTCAAATTTTAACATGAAATTATTTATTTTTTAAATATTATTAACCAACCCTTAAAAAAAAGTATAATTATCCCAAAAAAAATAATTGAAATCTTTTTATTATTATTTCAATGTCTTCATTTTTTATTAAATATTCCTTGGAACAATGTACTTTTGAATAACAATTGTTCTATAGACTATAGGTATAGTTTACCTGTATGATACCTTTATTAAAGTGCCTTTGATAATAATAATAAATTAAAAAACAAATATTGAACCCAAAATTTCTATTAGTCCTTTGTGTCTATTTAACCCATGATGGCCTAATCTTTTTTCTTCCCTCTCTTTACCTTTTCTCTCTTTTCCCCCAAGAGCTTTTTTCCTCTCAAAGTCTCTATTCCAATCCAACCCCAATTCATCTAAATCTCCTAACACTCTTTTTTTGAACATCCCCCCAATTTATCTCTCTTTGCCACATTGCAACTATACCTCTTTCTTTTCTAATGTATAAATTCACAAAAGTCATAATCATTTTACTTCTTGTTTCAAAGACATAAAAAAGACAACAAAAAAACAACTACCTTCAAATTAAGTTCATTTTTATTCTATATCATTATAATTAATCCTTGATCTGAAAATTATTTATTTCTCTATGGAAAATCAGTTCTTTTTGAATGCTGGATTTGAACCTTCAATGCCAACATGGCAATCACTTTCTTCAGCCATGGAAATTCAGCCAACAACACTTCTAAATTGTTCCTCTGACCAAAACCAAGATTGTTTTTTCAACCCAAATTGGGAAAAGTCAACGGATCAACAAAATCTTCACTTTGATTCTTCAGCACTTAGTTCAATTGTCTCATCCCCAATTTCATCATCACCACCCAATGAAAATTTCATGATGAGGGAATTAATAGGAAAGTTAGGAACTTTTAGAAACTCTTGTGATGAGATCTCACAACATTTTGTGAAAGAGAATATGCAAAATATGAATTCAAGTGTTGATCTTGGTTTTGTTGAAAGGGCTGCAAAGTTTTCTTGCTTTGGAAGCAAAAGTTTCAATGAAAGGAGTAACAACCAATTTGTGATGAAAAACAACAATGTTGAGTTTGTTCAAAGATCTGTTAAAGTAATGGAAAATGGGAAGATACTACCAAGAGTTTCAAGTAGTCCTTCACTCAAAACACTTGTGTCACAAATTGGTAACATAGAGAACAAGAATGAACATGGGAGAATGGAAGTGGCTAATTCTCAAGAAGAATCTACAATTTCTGAGCAAAATACACCAAATGGAGAAATGGGTGTGAAAGTTTCACTTGATATTATGAATTCAAGGAAAAGAAAAGCTTCTTCTTCTAAAGGAAAAGCTTCAAATTCTTCCAGTCCAAAGAAGGTAAAGTTGCAATTTTTTTTTAAGAATTTAATTCATATACTAAGTCTTCATCATCATGTACATATTTAATCTTTTTTTTTTTTGTTTTGGTTTTTATGATGAGGGAAATTTTATGAATTTTATAGTTTTTTCTTTTTTTACTTTAGGGTGTTGAAGGTAGTGGTGAAGAGTCAAATGCAAAGAAAAGTAAGTCAAATGAAGGTGAGAGAAATGAAAATGGTGGCATGAATATGGAGGAAGATTCCAAAGAAGGTACTACTAATGCAGGGGAAGAGAAACAGAACAAGAGTAATTCAAAACCTACTGAACCTCTAAAAGACTACATTCATGTCAGAGCAAGAAGAGGTCAAGCTACTGACAGTCATAGTCTTGCAGAACGTGTAAGAATTACTCTTTCTTTTTTTTTTCTATGAATTTTTTTTTACCAAAGAAGTCAAAGGTTTGGGTCAAAATCTTTGATGTTGCATGTAATTATGAATATATATCTGATTGTGATGTTTACTCTTAAAATTGGATTTGTACAAAAATTAAACGGTTCAAAAAATAGATATTTTTATTTTATTAAAATATCAAATTTAAATCTTTATTTTCTAATTTTGATAGAACAATTGTCAAATTCATAAAAACTTTAATATTCCGCAGTTGCATATGTAATTAAAAACATAAGAAACATGTCAAGTTTCATGTTGATTGACATTATATGAAATTGTTTGTAAATAGGTACGGAGGGAGAAAATCAGTGAAAGGATGAAACTTCTGCAAGATCTTGTACCAGGTTGCAATAAGGTATGCAGAATTTAATTGATAGTTAAATCATAATACAAAAAAGATTGATTTAATTTGACTATGCCTATGATTATGAATTAATTATTTATGATTCTTTGTAGGTTACTGGAAAAGCACTTATGCTTGATGAAATTATAAATTATGTTCAGTCATTGCAACGTCAAGTTGAGGTAACGAGTCTTCACCAATAAGCATCTCAATTATGAAATCTCATTATTTTTAGTTTTCTTGCTCATTAAGTTATACTTTTTTTTTTCTTCATATGATGGCAGTTTTTGTCTATGAAATTGTCTTCTGTTAACACAAGGATGGATCTAAGTATTGAAAGTCTTGTATCAAAAGATGTAAGTTTCAAGGCTCTAGACAATGCTTTGCTTTTTGCAACAAAATATGTTGCTTTTTTTATTTATTTCCTTTTTGTAATTTCAGGTATTTCAATCAAATAATTCATTGCAAAATTCAATATTCCAATTAGATTCCCCAGCACCATCCTTTTATGGACAAAACCAAGCTATTCATAATAACATTCCTAATACAACTGTGAACCATTGCTCTGTGGACCCATTAGATCCTTCTTTGTGCCAAAATGTTGCCATGCATTTACCTCTTCTAAATGGCTTTAATGAAGCTGCTTCTCAGGTAACAATTTTCTTCCACTTTGTTATATTCATTATTTAATTAATTAATTAATGAGTAATGTTATTTGTCAACAACAAAAAATCACAAATTATCACATATCATGTTAACAAAAATAAAAAATATTTTATCATTTAAATTTGTGATGCATGTTCCGCAATTTTAATGATTTGTAATGTAAAGACACATTATTTCACTAGTCTTTTAAACTTTTCCTAATTAACTCTGTTTATTTTTTACAATGATTCTCAGTATCCATTAACATTTTCTGAGGAGGACTTACACACTATTGTTCAAATGGGATTTGGCCAAACTTCAAACAGGAACACCCCAATACACTCCCCAAGTTTCAACGGTAATAAATAAAGCAGAAAAAAAAAATGTCACAAATTATTGACATATTAATGAAATATCATTTTCATTAGACACAAGAAATTTGACCTTAATCCAAATTATTTTTTGGTCCAATGCAGGTTCAAATCAAGCATCACAAATGAAAATTGAGCTCTAATCACCTTTTATTATGCCTGAATTGAAGCTCAAAGGAATAGGAAAAATGCTGTACACAAAAAAACAAAAAAAAAAAACAAAAAGATTTAATTCCAACTACCCCATGGATTATTTAAGCCATTCTTATTAGGTCTATTAAATAGAACATTTTTTAGACTTTTAAGTTAATCATTTCACTTTTTTCTTTCTCTTTATATTATTTCAGTTTCTAATCTTCAAGTTTTTTTTTTCAATTTATTTACTAAATTTTACCATTATTCAATGTAAAATCTTAGGACCGATTATGTATTCTATGGTGCAAATTATTATTGTTACATGGCACCAATTGTAAGATATAGTGCTAATTAATTAAAGGAAAAATTTGAAACAAGTTTCATTATCCCTCTACAATATTTCACTATTATATAGTTTCAATAATTCGTAAATCACATCAATCCACTGAGAATTTTGGTGGGTCTTCGAAAAAATCTCGTTAAAGGTCATGTCAATTAACCTCTGCTAAATTGCACAATCTGGTGGATATGATTCTCACTTGTGTTGTAACCAGCTGTATTAATAGTAGGGTCTCTTTTTTATGTCTCAAAAGTCTAATTATAAATTATGGCTAACTTCTTCTATGGTCAACAATAACTTCTGCCATTTCTTGTGTTTTTTTCCCTATCAATTTTTCTTTACTTCACCAATTATTAGAAGTTTCTGTATTTTTTTTTCACATTACAAAATAGTCAATAAATTTAATTTAATTATTATACCCAATTAATATGGAATATTATTACACGAATACCTGATTAATTTTATTATTGATTTAATTCATAAATATTTTAATTATAAAAAAAATTATTTTATTAATCAATTATGATGTTAATATCATAAAAGACTTGACTTTAATTATAATAGTTTTTAAGATTAATTTTGATATATTGTTCATATAAAATATTTTACACCCTCAATCAATAAAAAAATTATATTTGTATAACTTTTAATATAAAAATAGTTAAAATCAAATATTTTTTATAATTCAATATTATTATTAATTGATCGTTTAAAACATCTCTATATTATAAATATATAAATAAATTTTTAATTTTTTAAGTGACACATATAAATAATGCTTGTAAATAAAATCTACACTCTTTTATCATTTAGAAATTTGCTTTATGGAAATACTTTTAAAAGATAATACTACAATATGAAGTCATGATACAATATGATTGGATGTTTACCTATTTTTTTACAGCATCAATACAAAATTGTATTAAATTTCAATAAAATTTCAAAAAGTAGAGCTAGAGGTTAGAGGTTATAAGTTAGAATCGCTCCATTTTAAAGAAAACACTAATTATTAATTAACTAATAAAATTATAATATATGTAAACATCAAAAGAATACCAGGTTGGCAGTGGTGAGATTATGACTAGGCCCAATGAACCTTTGCATGGGGCTTTTTATGATCTTACCAACTTTTGATATTAACTTGTGAGTATGAAAAAGGGTTTGTAGTGGAGTTCTTGTTTGGAAAGATACACTTAATATATTAATTTACACCAATCTTTTTCTAAGGGGGTTGTTAGGAAAAATCCAGTGTTTTGGGTTTAACAAAAGATATAGGGGTTGAGGTCTCAATAATTTTTATATTGAAGAGTGTATTATTGGATTGTAGATTAGTGTCATTTAATAATTACAAAGATGCTTTCAATGTAGTGCTCTGTTCAGAACAGTTGTGTATTATAATGTATTATCACATACTGAATACTAGTTATCTAATAAGAATTTAATTGTTAAGACATCACAATTATTCATTAATATAATTTTAAATAAAAAACTATGATAAAAATTAAATATATTTAATGATTTAGTAGTTGTAATTAAATGGTGATGTGAATTTTTTTCTATCATTGTACATTAATTAAGTTCTATATAATAATATTGTTTCTTAGTTTATAAAGAAGATAAATAATTAAAATATTAAATTAGAATAGAAAATGTTAATCTGACAGTGTTGTCGCCTAAAACTACAAACGACCAATCATAGAACGACGTGTCTAGGGATTAATTCTTTATTAGTTAATTTATCTTCCTCAACTATACATGCTGTTTTATTCTTCTTTAGAGTTCTTATATATTTTAAATTATGCCAATCATAATGGTAAGTAACTAATGAATAAAATCAAATGACGTTGACAAGCAACATCTAGTGGAGTTGATATCTGTACCCAAATTTAATATGTTACTTTTTTTTTAGTTAACACTTTCCTACAATATTTTTCTTTTTATATCTACTCTCTAAGTTTAACCCATAAAGAGAACTTGGAACTACTATCAATTGAGTTTGATTTTTTATTTTTAAGCAAGAATTTGAAATTTCATTTAGTTAGTATATGGAATTTTGTAATAGAATTATTGAATGAGATCGAAACTTAAATGAAGTTTTTAAAAAAATTTACGGTAACACATTTTTTTTTATTGTCTGTTTTATACATATTGTTAATTTTTATAGTTTTA
>JBBPBT010000850.1:19919584-19930906 GCA_037974875.1 Cicer bijugum | reverse complement strand
ATTTTGTAATTTTCAAAAAGTTTTTTAATAATTCGTTGTCTAGTCTTGTTAGTCAAATATACTTCTAAAATTAGAAAAGCTTTGAATATGTTTAATTTCAAAGAAAAAATTGACATAACTTAAGTATGACATAAATTAAACCATAATACTATATTAGTTGGTCTTATTTATTTATGCTCTATAATGATACTATGATAAAATATATTTTTATAGATGAGTTTTAGTGACTAATTTATCAATAGGAAAGATAAATCATTAGTAATAGTGATCAAATATGGGATTTCTTTTTTAATATTTATTCTGTGTCCTGTTACAAATTTTTTATACAGTTTGTAAGTGCATTCGTAGTTTTTAATCTAACAAAAATGTTCTCTCCATGAAATAGTCTAAATTGTCCCACTAAAATGACAAGAAAATTAATTAATGAGGTCCTACCAAATGAGAATGTTTTGGGAGTTTTAGAAGGCACTATAATGATCATTAGGGTAGGTACCCTACTAAGCAAAAGCTTTCACGGTTATATTCACCCACTTCCCACTTTCATTTGGGGACCCCTCTTTTACCTTTTTTTTTTTTTTTTTTTTTTTTTTTTTTCAATTTATGTATCTCTTTTACCTTGAAATGTAGGAAATAACCTTTTTTTTTTGTGCTTTTAGCAACTTTGTTTCTTTTGCTTGGGTGAGAAAATACTAAGGCCCTATAAAACCTATCATTTGTTTTACCTACCATCCATTATTTTGTGCTCCACAACAAAAGTAAGATCATTTTATTTCATAACTAGTTTTCTGCATTTGCAAGGCTCTCACTATCAATGGCCAATTTTTGTGTCAATGTCAAATCAATTTCGTTGCTCACTTGAATTTGATTCCCATCTATGCAAGGTATTTTAGGTAAGGGACACATTTACTCTGTGAGGTGAAATTAAATGAGTTGCTTCACTCTCCACTTACCACATGTATAATTTATCTATCAACAAGTAATTCGTGTAAATTATAAAAGATTAAGACACTTTAAATAAGAAATTGGAAGTCCAATTCATGATTTCTACGTATAAAAAAATTCGATTGGAATGAAATAATTCATTTATGTATTAGAAAAATTTTCAAAAATTAGTCATTTATGTTAAACAATAATAAATATTTAATAGCAATATAAAATAGTTATAAAAAAAGTACAATCTATCTATAAAGACTTTGGATGACATTTTCTACCATGGTGGAGCATATCCTTATAGACAAAAACATGGAGTTTTGAATGATCCTTTTCAAATTTCTTCAAGCAGACTCACATGGAGGTTTAGCTTCTAGAATTAAAGAGTTTTAATTTTATACATGGCAATTCTCTTTAACTACAATAATCAATAATCATGAATGTGTATCTTGGTTACGTTAGTTAACAAGATACCAACTGATTTACCTGCTAAGAGCAACTAGTTTTATTGTAGTTGGTTTCTAATTATATAATAGTTACTATATCTATTACTACTAGCTCAAATCAACCGGTTCGCTTTGAGAATTGGGATCTCTTTAGAAAAATATTTAAATATTTTAGTTTATTATATATCTCACTTATTTAAATAGATATTAAAATTGAGAGAAAATAATATTTTGCAAGCCCATAGCTATCAAAGTGAGAAATAAAAAAAATTATATATTACCATCATTTAATCTACCTCCCCCATTCATTGATAATACTATAATTGAGACTTCAACTGTCGCAACAAACTGATTTTTAATAGTAGGTTTGGAATAATTGTTTTTTCGTTTTCAACTATTAGTTTGATTGATTCAACAAAATCTAAAATAAGATATACAAAGAGGAGATAATAGTTTTAAATTTGAGTATTTTTCATCTTCTTGTTTTTATTTGTAAGTATTTGTGGTTTATTATTTTGATTGGTTATTAATATTATTTGTGCATCATACTTAGACTTTCTTATACAATTATTTAATTATAATAGAGTTAATTTTTTTAATTGGCACAACTCATTTTTTTTACTTTAAATAGATTTTCACGTTGAAAATATTTGTGCATTTGATTTGTTATGTTTTTTTTATATAATTATGTTTATATATATATTTGTTGTTTCTGTTTAATATTCTTGAAAGATAGGAGAATTTTGTTTCCATGTTGTATAATTTTACTATTACTTATGTTGTTGATTCTCCATGAGTACCCATAATTGGTTTAGGCTCAAGTATATTCACAATATACAAGATGTATACAAGCATGAACTTCATTTAACAAAGAAAAAGAAACAATTTTTAATTTTTAAAACAAAATGAAGATACTCATGTATGTTCAAAACAAAACAAAAAATGAAAATTTGTCCTTCAAGAGAAACGTGTTTTTTAGATGTTTCATAATCGCGTAAAGATAATAATAATATAAACGGTGTTATTTCGTTTACTGTTGTCGTGTCGCTTCGCTGAAGATTAAAATTTTTAACTTTTAAAATAATTGATGAAAAACTACAACCAGTGTTTTTATTTAAAATGATTGTTGGTTGTATTTATTTGAAAATTTCAACTTTTAAAAGATTAATGTACTAATTATATTTCAAATAATTGTTGTTGTATTTGTTTAAATTATAATTAAATCAAATCAATTTTAATTGCATGAAATGAATTCAAGATATATCGTAAATGAGAAAATGTTGGTCAATACAAATTATTATGCAAATTCTGATTTTATTTGAATTTAGAGACCAAATCGTAATTAAATTATATCTATTAAAAATTATTTTTCAAATAGTATTTTGACAATAGGTATATTTTTAAAGATCAAGATATTAAGTTATTTTTTAATTTGTCGTAATTTTTTTTTAAAATAAATAAATATTATCATTTTAGTATTGTCAAATCAGCCGCATACGTGGCATTAAGATAGTGACATGTCATCACCACACCAACAAATTCACAAAACTAATAGTTAATTTAACGTCACATACTCAACTAGTTAATTTATAGTCTTTATTGAATTAAAAATGAAAGATACAACTAGTTACATTTTCGGAGACTAAAAGTGTGATTTACCAAATAAATGATCTAAAAATTCGGTATAGTCCGAAAGCAGAGAACATTTTAGAGGGGAAAATGGTGGAAATTAAAATAGTGAGGGTGTAAATAGGAATTCTCGTGACCAAATTGGCTGACGAAAAGGTAGGTTTTGAAATATACTTAGCTAAGCCCAAAAGAAAACCTCAAGGGAAATTGTAGTGTGCACCCTCCACTTTTACCTCATACTCCCATAGTCATATGAAAAAGATTATATTACCCTTAGTTTCATCTATAAAAATACTCCAAAAAATTCACTTTTATTTTTTTATCCACTTTCTTCAAAACTTTGAAATATTCGAACTAGACCCTACCAAACCTTGGAAAGTTTGAAACATCCGAAACTAAAAATAAGAAAAAACTCGAAAATTTCAAATATTCGAAATGGGTTTTCCCCCTAGATTTTCAAAAGTTTCTATGATGATAAAACTTTTGAATTATATTTTTCTCATAAATACTGAAACTTTGAAAAGTTTCATTCAACAAGAAAGTTTTGAAATACATAAACTTTCGAAGAATATGAAAGTTTCCAAATGCAAAACTTTCGAATAAATGAAAGTTTTGAAACATCAAATTTCTAAAGTTTGATCTTCAATGAAACTTCGAAAATTTGAGAAAGTTCCGAAATACATTTTTTTAATAATAAATTTATAGTAATAAATTAATACTAATAAATAATAATAAATTTTATACCTAATTTCAAAAATAATAATAAATTTAATTAATAATAATATTATAAATTTATTTTTTAAAATAAAAATTTAATTATAAATTGACTTTCGAAAATTTTGAAATTTTCGAAATTAAATTACTTCAAAAGTTTGAATGTTTCGAAATGTGTTTCGAAAATTTGATAATTTCTTTTTTTTTTTTTCTATTGGACAAAGAATGGTTGAGTTAAGAATTATTGAGAAAATTCAAGTTTCACATTAACAAGAGATAATTCAATAATAATTTATAAATAGTGACACTCATTATAAATTATGTTCAATATAACTAAGAGGAATCACCCCTCCAAATTACTTATAATTGATTTTCTATATATATTTAAAAAAAAAATTAATCTTTGATTTCATCGTTTAAGGGTAATGTTTAGTTTGTTTGTTGTCGTGGTGCGATATCATTTATTTTCTCGTATAAGTGTGGTGTTCACAAAACAAAAAACTTGTTTTTTATGTACTGTATTTTAAGTACGAGATTTATGAAGACTATTACTAAATTCAAGATCTTCTCAGTCGTACAAATAATTTGTTAATATGTGGTTGAATTGATCATGCCAAATAACATTTATAGTCGATATGAGCGACCACTAAAAAAATATTTTTTTTGAAAATAAATTAAATTAAAGATTATGAATATTACATTATTTATATCACTGATTATATGGAGAAAAAACTAGTTTAGTTGCTATAATTAAAGTTTTGGGTTGATTATCTCTCATTAATTTATAAATCTTTATATTTTTTGCTTTTTTTAATTATGTTTAATATGAAAATATAGATGAGAAATATCTTAAATTATGATGAATTTGCTTATATTATTCTTATTTACAGTTAAGCAAAACTTATTTTTCCGTAAAAAAATTATATAAATTGTGACGTTGAGTTTGTTAAAAGACCTCATTCTCTTACAAAAATCATATAAATATCATATCTTTACCTGGTTTCCAAAATTTGGTTGGTATCTTAAATTGTCGATATGCATGGAATGAAATGCTATAATTAAAGAAACATCGTAATCGTGTTTTTACAGTTTAAAAAAAAAACACTCAAAATTCAGTAATTACTTAGTTGTTGCAAAAAGAAAAACTAATAATGAGCTCATTAATTAAAAATAAAAAGAGTAAGCAAATCGAAATCAAATTAGCATAGATTGCAAACTCCCTCCAAGTGATATATTAAACAAGTAACACTAAAACAAGGTAGGGCAGTCTTAATTGAGGTGAAGTCACATGAACCTCCTCACTCTTGTCTCCTACTTACTCACTCACCCAATCTCCCATCTACCACTGTCATTCTTTAACCCCCCTCATATTCTTCCACGCGCCACCGTCCTCTTTAACAAACCAAAGCAGCGCGTGTCTTTCAACTTCCATAACAGAAACCCAAAACTAGAAACATAACAACCTAAAAACTTGCTTCCACCTTTCCAAATTTAGTACACTTCCCTTCCCCTTTGGATCGCGCAAAAAAAAAAATATCCAAAAAAAAATTCGAAAAAAAAAAACTAAAGATCTCTCTCTTTCTCTCACTTTGTTCATAGCTTTGGATTTTTGCTTCATTCTTCATTATTTTGGTTTCTACATGTCTCGTGCACCAAACTATGAATTTCAGGAATGGTGGAATAAACAAAGAGAAAAGGAGAATCTCGATCTCTTCGAAGAGAAAAGTGAACAGTCTTCTTCTCCTTTTATCGCCGTAGATGTTGCCGGAAACGGCGGAGGTGGAGGAAGTAGCAACGTCCGTTCGAATCCGTCGGTGAAAAAGGAACGTTCACGGAGTGCGCGACAGTTATCATGGGTTTGTTTATTGAAATTCCAACAAATCGCTGCAACCGTTGGATTCTTATCCAATGGTTTACTCTACCTTGTAAGAACGGCGAACCGTCGAATTGTTTCACGCGATTCGCCGGCTGATTCGTCTTCTTCGAGGCTTTATAGAGCGATCAGGGTGTTTTTGATTGTTGTGATTGGTTTGTTAGGGTTTGAGTTGGTTGCTTATTTTAAAGGCTGGCATTTCCGGCCGCCGTCGGTGGGGTCGGCCGATGTGTTGGGATTGGTTGGGGAGTTTTACGCGCGGTGGATTGATATTCGGGCGAATTATTTGGCGCCCCCGTTGCAGAGTTTGACGAATATGTGTATTGTTTTGTTCATTGTGCAGTCGGTGGATAGGATTGTTTTGATCTTGGGGTGTTTTTGGATCAAGTTTAGGAGGATTAGGCCTGTTGCTTCTGTGGATTATGATGGAAATGTTGAGAGTGTTCAGGATTATCCTATGGTTTTGGTTCAGATTCCTATGTGCAATGAGAGGGAGGTAAGAACATGTAGGTTTCTTAGTCCTTTTGAATTAAATTTAAATGCTGCTGCTACTGGTTTTATTTGTATGTTTATTTATTTTTGGGATTCATGCCTTAGGTTCTTAGCATTTTATAGGGGATACATGATCTTATTTTTTTTTTTAAAAATGGCTAATGTTAGTATTATGCTGGAGATGAGAATCGAATTCTAGACCACCATATCACTCCACACCTTAACTCTTCCACCCAGGCACTAAGTCAACCTTATATCCCCTGATTCATGATTTTATGTTAATCTTGTGAAAGAGTAGAAGGATTATGATTTATTCATATATAGTTGTCAGTGATGAGTAGTGTTGTTAATATGGATAAAATGGACATAAATTAGGTGGTTGTGCGCACAAGTGTTTTTGTTGTTTAAATGTGTAGTGGTGTTGTGAACCAGTGTTACAGGGGTGTGTTTTTTTTTTTTCCTTTTCAGATAGACATATGTTAGTAGTTAGTCGTCAAGGTTTGACCTTAGACCTCTTTCTCAAACTCCTTTGGGTGTCCCAGCTCAACCCCTCCCCTCGAGCTATGCCTTGGGGATATGGGTAAAATGGACCTAACTGATGTGGGTGTGTGTTGCTGATTGAAGTTAGAGCTTTGTAATTTGCAGAAGGGATAATGAAAGGGTTTTTGTCTTGGAGGTTAGAGCTATGATAGAATGGGTGTTTGCTGTTACGTTGTGAGTGTGATCAACTGGGTAGTTATGTTTTTGTTGCTCCATTTATTAAGTGGGAAAATGAGAGGATTTTTGTGTCAATTGTGTTTATGTTGTTGTTTTAGAGAGTTGGTAGGCGTGTGCGCTTTCATCAGAATACTTGTGGTGAATACTCAATTTATGCTTAGATAGAGACTATAGATAGTGTAATTATTGACAGAAATAAATTTATTAAGTGGACCATTACTTACATTTTTTTGTTGTTGTACCATAGGTTTACCATCAATCCATTGCAGCAGTTAGTATCCTCGATTGGCCAAAGGAGAGAATGCTTGTACAAGTTCTTGATGATTCTGATGAAGCAGATATTCAACAGCTCATCAAGGCAGAAGTGCATAAATGGCAACAAAGGGGTGTTCGGATTATATACCGACATAGGCTTATACGTACAGGATACAAGGCAGGGAATCTTAAATCTGCAATGGGTTGTGATTATGTCAAGGATTATGAGTATGTGGCAATATTTGATGCTGATTTCCAGCCAACACCAGATTTCTTAAAGAAGACAATACCTTATTTCAAGGTAATTAGTCAATAAATTTGAAGTTAAAAGAAATCTTGATATCAGTAGATATAGCAACAGATATATGTTATTTATACTAGAGTCTAGAATAGTATGCTTCCAATTCCTTTGATATGTTTTAGCTAGAGTTTTACTTTCAAAATATTAGCCCCACCCCAAACTCTCAAACTAAAGGCTGATGCACTTTTGAATCTCAAGCATCCAATACAGTGTTATGTGCAATAATCAAGTTTCTGATTTTAAATCATATATTCATTCAGAGGGATGTGTGATAAGTTGTACCATGTCCTGCCGTCCACTACTCTCTCATTCAAAACAAAGTCTGATTCTGTACCATTTTCCAATATTTCTTGGACAATTGTTGTTAGTGTAATTCATCCAAGGATTATAATCTAAAAACATCTATCTTGTTAGTTGAGTTTTCTTTTTTCTTCTTTTTTTTTTAACGACAAATGTTAGTATTTTGTTGGGGATGGGGATCAAACCTCTGATCTCCTTTTCACTTCATATTCTTTAATTCTCTCACTCCATCCACTAAGCCAACCCTATATCCCAGACTTTTAAAAATATTATAGACACTTTTGGGAATTGGGAAATTGAACTATATAAATTCGATAATAGTTTTTCTTTCTTTTGTAATTCATCGAATATATTAAGCATCTTATTTTTGCAATCTCCAACTCTAAACTAATTTGAATGAACAATTCTGCCCAAATGTCATCATTCTCATTAATGTTGCAACTGTCTTTGCTGCTTATAAATCATTCACTATTCCATTTATATGAGCTGTAATGCTACCAAATAATTTCAAGATATAAAAAGATTTGTATATGACAAAAACTAAATAAAAACTGGACAAATGTTTTCGATTGTCTAAATAATTAGTAAAAAAATATGCTTATTTATTATGGGTCATTTTAAATGAATTATTTATTGGGTCCTGTACTAAGCATCTGTCTAACCAATTTTTTCTTGTTTTATTCTAACTGAAGGGAAAGGATGATTTGGCATTAGTCCAGGCAAGATGGTCATTTGTAAACAAGGATGAGAACTTGCTTACAAGATTACAAAATATTAATTTATCTTTCCACTTTGAGGTTGAACAGCAAGTGAACGGCATCTTCCTTAACTTCTTTGGTTTCAATGGAACTGCTGGTGTCTGGAGAATAAAAGCCCTTGAGGAGAGTGGTGGCTGGTTAGAGCGAACAACTGTTGAGGACATGGACATCGCTGTTCGTGCTCATCTCTGTGGATGGAAGTTTATATTTCTCAATGATGTTAAGGTAGGGTGCACTATATTTCAAATCTTCAGGTTTAATCTGAGATGTTTGAGAGTTTTAAATGTTCATTATATGCTTCTTGCAGTGCCTCTGTGAGCTTCCAGAGACATATGAGGCGTATAAAAAACAACAGCACCGCTGGCATTCTGGCCCAATGCAATTGTTTCGATTGTGTTTTGTTGATGTACTTCGTTCAAAGGTATTTAATTTGTTCTGTATTTTCTTTCTAGAGCAGATGAATTATTTTGAATCTAGGAGACCTATATTAAATCCTTATTCTGTCATTGTTGCTTTATTTTTGTTTTAAGAATGGTATGCTAAATTTAAACCTTTTAAGTATTTTAAAGTCGGAACTTGATTTCCGATGCGTCTTTCAATAATAACATTCAATTCTTGGTGGTGAGATTTGAATAATTGTTGCATGAATTCACTAACTAAAATATACGGGCACATCTTGAAGTGGCATGTTGTGATTACTATTAGCATAGTTTAAGACATTGTACATAGGCATATCAAGTTCATGCTTATTTGCTTTGGTAATAATATAATTGTAAACTTATTACTTTAAAAAAAAAATGATTGTAAACTTATTAGTGAGCTGAGGAAGGGTTAATGGTATTTGTTGCTGTAAACAAATTAGATACAGCATACATGATTTATTGCTTAAGTGCATTTATGCAGCTATTAATTTTGTACATTTTACCCTGTTGTGTTCAATCTGTTATCAAACTTGGCATTCAAGTTTAGTTTGTTTATCACTTGGTCAAGCTGCTCCATGCCGGCAGACATTAGAGGTTAAAAGTTAAAAGAATCTGATCCTCTGCATGAAGTAAATTATGTCGATTACTGACACTATCGACATATTTAAAGCCTCCAATTGTGTATGTTACCTCAATCCTACTTTAAAAAAATGCTACTTTAATTTGTATAAAACTTTTGGCAATTAAAATCTCACATTATGCTTCATCAAGTTTTTGTCCACATCCTGCATGCATTGTATGTAATGCTAACTGGTTTGTCTCACTTTTATTAAAATAATTTGATAATTTCATTTCAAGAAAGATGTACTATGATGAATTGCTGATTGGATTCTATTTGTACCAGGTTAGTTGGGCAAAGAAGGCCAATTTGATATTTCTTTTCTTCCTCCTGAGGAAGCTTATTCTGCCATTTTATTCGTTCACCCTCTTCTGCATCATTCTTCCATTGACCATGTTCCTTCCAGAAGCTGAGCTCCCAGCCTGGGTTGTTTGTTACATTCCTGGAGTAATGTCTATCCTAGGTGTTCTTCCAGCGCCACGATCATTTCCATTTATAGTGCCTTATCTTCTATTTGAGAACACTATGTCAGTAACTAAATTTAATGCCATGATATCGGGATTATTTCGCTTCGGAAGTTCTTACGAGTGGGTGGTAACAAAAAAATTGGGTAGATCATCAGAGACAGATTTGGTTGCCTACGAAAAGGAATCCGAACCTCTAATGCGATCCAATAGTCTTCATAGATCTTCCTCAGATTCAGGCATTGAAGAACTAAGCAAACTAGAACTGTCAAAGTTAGCTCCAAAGACCAAGAAAAATCGTCTCTACAGAAAAGAACTTGCTCTTGCATTTATTTTGTTAACTGCCTCGGTTAGAAGCTTATTATCTGCTCAAGGAATTCACTTCTACTTCCTATTATTTCAAGGGATAAGTTTTCTAGTTGTTGGTCTTGATTTAATTGGAGAGCAGGTTAGTTGAGCTCCAGCTTTTAGTGGATGCAAAACCTCCTCTCAGATCCTTATTGATTCAAATATAAAATGTCACATTGGGCAAACCTTTAACTTATCACAGAACATATTGATTTGAGCCTCTAAGCTGTTCAGTGGTTTTGGGCTCCCAATTTAAATCAAATCAAGTTCTGCTTGGCACCAAACTTGCTGTTCTTTTGTTGTTTGGTTTAAAGATCACTACTGCCTTCATTGTTGTTGCCAAGCAAAAGTTGTTTCAGTTCTGAATGGCAAAATGTGTTATGACACTTCTTGGAGAAAAGGGGTTGACATTTGTGACCTTTATTACCAATATATAAAGTTGCTTGCCTGCCTGAATTGAAAAGGTCGAAACTGTTATATTATTACACATCATTTGTTATTCTTTTTCAATATTGACAAGGACAAACTGTACAATCACATAAGTTACATTGTGTTGTTGCTTAAATTGTATTTGTTATTATCAAGAAACTGATATTTCTGGTACAACCCGTAGCAAGTGTGTTTTCATCGTTTTTCGTCAATTTTATTGGTTATCTTCATCAAATCAAAACTGAATCCGAACCTTGTAAATCACAAGTGCATATCTGACAAAGCAAACTAGCATGGTAATGTATTTTTTATTTTATTTATATTCAATACAAAGATCACGTTTGGTTACAACTTAAGACTTCACATCTTAAAATGAAACAAAAATACAAACATGTATTAAGCTACTATCTTATCACATTAAACTACATATGTGGTCTCTTAATTTAATTTCAAGTAACGTTTTAATTCTTTATATTTTTTTTTAGTTGATTATTTATTTTAATTTTAAGTGACAATTTGATATTTTATATTTTAAAATTTCATCAATAATGTTCTTTTTTTTTACAAAAATTCAAAAAAACATAATTTTTCAAACAAAATCCATAAAATTCATTATCATCTTCAA
>JBBPBT010000850.1:19877282-19888337 GCA_037974875.1 Cicer bijugum | reverse complement strand
TATGCTTTTTTTTTTTTTTTATTAAAAAGAAAATCATTTTAGTTGTTGAGAGTTCATATCCCTTTTGTTGTAGTGTTTCACTCATATTTTGTATGTTTTTGTTTTTGAAGGTTATGGATCTTGCAAGTACCCAAGTGTGACTCTTTGATGAAGCCAACGTCAATATGATCAAATCAGCCAATGGAATTTTTAAATATATTATTGTTTGTCTTTTCGGGAATAACAAGAATAATTTGTAAGATTTATGGGTCACATATGTAATTAATTAATAAAGTGTGTTAGGGTCATTATATAATTAGCCAATAAACTAGGGGTTAAATAATATATAATAATTTATGGCTAAAGAGCATAATAATTATGAAAATTAATAGTGTAGATACCAGGCGGTTTCTAATTTAATGAGGGGCTGAATTAGTAATTGAGATATAACTAATAATAGTTATATATAGGGTAGTGGTCCCAAGACAAACACAACAAAACTATTCAATTTCACAAACCCTAAGGAGAAAACTCTCTCTATCGCCATCAAGAGAGCAATGTCTTAAGGTGTTTTGCTGAGGAAGATCACGCTTGGTTATTCATCATGTAAATTATTGAGTATAAGGTTGTAGGGTTTGTATTCCAACAATTGGTATCAGAGCCTACCATGTTTAATTCATTATGAAATTCGATTATTGTCTTTGTTTTAGGATTCAATTTGGGAATTTTGTTTGTTGTTTCTTATGCAAAACTTTAAAAACAGATTAAAATAAAATAAATAAATAAATAAATAAAACAACTATATTACTGTTGTAATTAAAAGTGAAAATAGAAAACAAAAAGGATATCGAATCCTTGATTAAACACGGAAGAAGCAACAATGAAAAAGACATGAAATAGTTGCTCGATGTAGAAGGGATGCTTCATTGACATAAGAGGACCTGGATACCCTAGAGTTGAGAAATCTGGAATATGCCGCAGCCACGCATCTTGGGCCGTTTGATCAATATGATCGGACTCATGTTTCAGCTTGGTAAATTGGATTCAAAAATAGTTGTCATATAATCTTTTGATTAGACAACCCAAGATTGTATTACCTCAAGTACGGGATCCAAAAACCTTTATTGTATTACCTCAAGTAGTGTAACCTAGTCTAAACATGTCAAGTTTTCTTATAACTACCTAAATAATTCAAGCATTAATTTTATGCAGTGTTTTTTCTATATTTCCCTATATAGAACATTGTTTTAGTATTTGCATGAAGGTATTCAGATAAATGTGCAAGTTTTCAAGCTCCCGATAATTATAATTTTTTTTTTTTGATAATTATAATTTTTCCTTTTGATAAAATAATAATTATCAAATACTAATGAAATACAATTTATATTAGTGAACAATATTTTTTTTTAATATTGTTTTATTTGGATATAATAAATATATGTTCAAGTCAAGTTTGACATTTTGAATGAGTTAATTGAAACTTGATGTCGCCAAAGTGACATCTCTTGTCTAAATTGCTCGTGAAGAGTGTCAAATGGCTGTGTATATGTTTATTCATGCGGGTATTGACCGACCCAAAGGAAGGTTAATATTTGGCAGAATCACATGTACACCTGTGATGATAAATGTGTGACAATTATTTGGTATACATGTGAGCAGTAAATCGGCCCAAATGAAGGTTTATTGTTTGACATGTCTTATTGTCAATATTTGATTGTTGCAGCAAGAGTACCACTAGCAGTTGGTGTTACTGTCCAAAGACTTGACATCAATGGTGTACCGGGTATCTTGAGATGGGTTTAAATTCTATGGTTTGAACATATGTATTTACTTATTTATTGATTTATTTTCCTATAATGTGAGTTTCTAAGTTTCGTTCTTTATTTAACTCACAGCATCTATTGCTTCCATATCTGCAAATTTGAGTTCTATTTCTGTCCTTAATAGGACAAATTTTAAGGAATGGGAAGAGAACATTTTGATTGTTCTTGGCTGCATGGATCTAGACCTTGCATTAAGAATTGATCGACCCCCTACTCCTAAAAACTCTAGTTCTTCTGAGGAAAAAATTAGAGTATGAGAAATGGGATCGCTCAAATCGCATAAGTCTTATGATCATAAAGCGTGACATTCCTAAGGTCTTTAGAGGTGCTGTCTCGGATGAGATAGTTACAGCTAAAAATTTCCTTGCAGAGATGGAAAAACGCTTTGAAAAAAGTGATAAGGCTGAAACAAGTTCTTTGCTCCAGAATTTAATTTCCATGAAGTATCACAGCAAGGGAAATATAAGAGAGCACATTATGATGATGTCCAACATTGCTTCTAAGCTTAAAGGACTAAAGCTTGAGCTGTCAGATGACTTGCTCATTCATTTAGTATTGTTGTCTCTTCCTTTGCAATTCAGTCAGTTTAAGGTGACTTATAATTGTCAAAAGGAGAAATAGACTCTTAATGAGTTCATTTCATTATGTGTGCAAGAAGAGGACAGGCTGAAGCAAGATAGGACTGAAAGCGCTCATTTTACTAGCATCTCTAAAGACAAGGGCAAAAGGAAAAGAATTGAGGAGCCCAAGAACAAAGATGCTACTAAGGGTCCAGAACAAAAGAAGCAGACTAAAGATAACAACTGCTTCTTCTGCAGGAGTTCTGGACACGTGAAGAAGTATTGTGCCAAATATCACGTTTGGCGTGCTAAGAAAGGTATGATTCTGTCTTTGGTCTGTTCTGAGGTTAATTTAGCTTAAGTTCCTGGAAACACTTGGTGGTTAGACTCTGGTGCAACTACTAACATCAGTGTTTCAATGCAGGGTTGCCTGAACTTCCGAAAGCTTAGTGATACTGAAAGATGCATCTATGTAGGAGATGGAAAGAAGGTAGAAGTTGAAGCCATAGGAAAATTTAGATTATTATTAAGTTCCGGTCACTATTTGATTTTAGAAGACACTTTTGTTGTACCGTCATTTAGACGGAATTTGGTCTCTATTTCTTATTTGGACAAATCAGGATATTATTGTTCATTCGGGAATAAAGAATTTACTTTGTCTTTAAATTCGAATGTTGTTGGAACCGGTTTACTTTCTGGTTATAATAATCTTTATTTGTTGGAAACTGTGGCTAACTATAATGAAACCTTGAGTGTGGAATCACGTGGTACTAAGCGAAAAATTGACAATTTCAATTCAGGAGTACTTTGGCACAAGCGTCTAGGTCACATCTCTAAAAATAGAGTTGAACGACTTGTGTCAGATGGAATTTTAGATTCCATTGACTTCACAAACTTTAACGTTTATGTAGCATGCATTAAAGGAAAACAGGCTAAAGATAAGAAATTAGGCGCATATAGAGCTACAGACGTCTTAGAATTGATACATACGGACATCTGTGGGCCATTTTCAACTCCTTCTTGGAATGGTCAACAATATTTTATATCATTCATAGACGATTATTCTAAATATGTCTACCTTTACCTAATTCACGAAAAGTCCCAATCAATAGACGTGTTCAAATCCTTTAAGGCAGAAGTTGAGAATCAACTTAATAAGAGAATTAAAAAGGTAAAATCTGATCGTGGTGGTGAATACTACGGCAGATATGACGGTTCAGGTGAACAACGTTCGGGACCATTTGCCAAATACAAAGAGGAATGTGGAATCGTCCCACAATACACTATGCCGGGGTCACCCAGCATGAATGGTGTAGCTGAGAGATGAAACATGACTCTTAAGGATATGGTAAGGAGTATGATTTGTCATTCCACCTTGCCAGAGTCACTCTGGGGAGAGGCATTAAAAATAGAAGCATACTATCTTAATAGAGTACCAACTAAGACAACGGCTAAAACACCTTATGAGCTTTGGATTGGGCGTAAGCCTAGTCTGAAGCACCTTCATGTTTGGGGATGTCTAGCTGAGGCAAGGCCTTATAGGCCGAATGAAAAGAAATTTGAACCCCGAACAATTAGCAACTATTTTATAGGGTACTCAGAAAAATCAAGGGGCTATAAATTTTATGACCTTAATTTGAGAACAATTTTTTAGACGGGAACGACAACGTTCTTTAAGGATATTGAGTTTGGGGGGAAGATTAAGGTCAAAGATTTTGTCTTTGAGGAAGAATCAGTAACAATTCCATAACTGATTCTTCCACCAGTTGACTTTCCCATTATTGAACAAACTCAAGATGATCTGGTTGTTCAGGAAGAACAAAATCCAGATCAAATTCAAGATCCTCAAGAACAAGTGCCTCAAGAGCCAGCTCCATTGCGGAGATCCACTAGAGAAAGGAAGAAACTACATGCTCACATATAGGAGGTCAGACCAGTTAGAGATCACTGGGTACTCTGACTCGGATTTTGCGGGATGCCAAGACAGCTTAAGATCAACTTCAGGCTATATCTTTATGTTAGCTGGTTGAGCAGTTTCTTGGCGTAGTGCCAAGCAAGGTCTTACTGCTTCATCAACCATGGCAGCAGAATTCGTAGCAATTCATGAGGCATCTGACCAGGGCATTTGGCTGAGAATTTTTGTCACGGGGCTGCAAATAGTTGAAGGGATTGAAAGACCACTCAAGTTGTATTGTGACAATAGATCAACAGTCCTGTATTCTAACAATAATAGGAGCTCAACCAAGTCAAAACACATTGACATTAAGTTCCTAGTTGTTAAAGAGAAGGTACAAAGTGGACAGATATCCATAGAACACTTAAGGACAAACTCCATGATTGCGGATCCGCTCACTAAAGGTCTACCACCCAAGGTCTTTCATGAGCATACTGCTCACATGGGTGTCCTACAGTTTGATGGATCTTGATTTTAGTGGGAGTTTCGTCCATTATGTAATTTATGTTCTATGTTTAATTGTAAAATACAAATACATTGTATTTGGATTTTCTGATAAAAATAAAGTTTAAAATATTCAGTTTTGGTTACTTTATACATTTAAGTTATGGTATGATCTCATTCGGTAAAGTAGGACCAGTTGAAAATTGACATGCATTGACCAACTTCATGTAATTTTCATGCTACACTTTTCATAATGGGTCTATGTTATTTAGTTGTGTCAGTACGGGTGATCATTGATGGGTTTAGTTATGCTTATTATGACGAAAGCCTCTTTGGTTCCATGTGCTGATACGATTAATGGACGGGACAATTTGGATTAGGCTCAAGGTAATTATAATGACATTTTTGACGTCATAAAGTCTAACACACTCCTAAGGATACATGTGTGACCAGTGGGAGATTGTAAGATTTATGGGTCACATATGTAATTAATTAATAAAGTGTGTTAGGGTCATTATATAATTAGCCAATAAACTAGGGGTCAAATAATATATAATAGTTTATGGCTAAAGAGCATAATAATTATGAAAATTAATAGTGTAGATATCAGGCGGTTTCTAATTTAATGAGGGGCTGAATTAGTAATACTGCAATTTGGGATATAACTAATAATAGTTATATATAGGGGTAGTGGTCCCCAAGGCAAACACAACAAGACTATTCAGTTTCACAAACCCTAAGGAGAAAACTCTCTGGTTCTCTCTATCCCCATCAAGAGAGCAATGTCTTAAGGGTGTTTTGCTGAGGAAGATCACCCAATCCATTGGCTTTATCATCATCATTCCAGGATTTCATCAATGGCAATTCCCACAGGTACGCTTCTGCCTTTGATTATTCATCATGTAATTGGCATGAATTATTGAGCATAAGGTTGTAGGGTTTGTATTCCAACATAATTGTCGTATAGGCTAACATTATGAATAGCAAGAATGTATTAGGGATATACATACATTGAATAACAGCCAATGAAACTTTTTAATTTTGCATTAAGTTGTAAGATTCAAAAGCCTTGTAAGATTCAAAAGCCAAACGATTGCATGCTCTGCTTGTTTAATATTCAAATCAATGGTAAGTTAAATAAATGAAACTTAGAACTTGTATCAGCCTTCTAGCAAATGTTATGTTTGAAATTGATTTACGATATCTCATTCTCAAATAAGATATAAAACAAAGAGCAACTATAATGAGTGTCATTAGTTGTGTTTTGCAAAGCCAACAAGCAATTTCCTTCAAACTTAAATTTGCAAATGTGCAACCCACTAAATTATAAACCTTGCTTCGATCAACAGATATTTGCTTGTAAAAAAACTATATGAAATAGGTATATTTGTTTTTAATAAACACAATGAAACTGTAAAAAAGTTAGCAAATACAACAATTTAGTCAAGTTTGAACATTTTTCCAAGATAGAAGAGAGAGCAACATTAATGAACTGAACCATAAAATGGAACAAGGGCACGATTTACAAAAATTAAAATTTCAGCACCTAATACAAGATAACCTAACTTTACACAAAAAAGGTAACACCAAAAATTGACGATCCAAAGTTATACAAGTTTTGCAACAGACCAGGTTAGGCGTTAGCAATTGAGAAAAATGAAAGAGGCAAAGACACGGTGAAAATAACAATCTCACTCTCTCTATAATCTATTTGTAACATATATTAATTCCATAAATTAAAAAGGTCTACGAGAAAGTATACATGTGGTCAATGGGAGAAAACGAAATATTATTCCTTATATTTTTCTTCTCTTTGATTTTCCTCCGCTAGAATGATCAGAAGACATGGCGGAAACACCAGTGCTATGACCATGTGAGGACTCGTTGGCGGGTCTTCCATTAGATCTGTTCTTATCAGGTCTTCTTTTTGGAGTATTAGATAGTTCAGATACTGAGCTCTTCATTCTGCTACTTTTTGATGCCGATGCTCGTGAACTTCCTCGAAAACCACTTTGCATTTGGGATGTATTCGTGGCGGCTCCTGCAGAATTTCGACGTGCTTGTTTTGCTTCCAGTTCTTTAGGATCAGGGTAATGGACAACAGAAACTCGGCGTGTAATTTTTCCAGCTGTAGAAAGAGAAATTATTTCTTTTTAGACGTTGAATTCAAAAGGTATACTATGACAACATTAACAAGAATCAGAGTCTTGTGTGACAAGATAAGAAATGCGGACAAATGTAACAAAGGGCAATGGCAATCCAATATTATCTATGGAAGACAGATCCATGTGATTCCAAACATAGTGTTTCTGAAAAACATGGCTACACAAAAAAATAAAGATTACTTACAATAAAGGTTACATGTACTTTCCTCACCGGGACCTAACTCACACGACCATACTACCATAGACAAATTTCCACCATCTTCTCAGAAAATGATACTGAAGTACATTAGTAACTAATCATCTACTTTCTAATTTTATTTCATGTCAATGGATTCACTATTCACCTATGCTTACTTTTTTAGCATGCCTAGCATTCACAGCAATAGTTTTAAACAAGATAGATGGTAAAATCAGAGTTTACTGAATGTAAAATTAGATAAATCACAGGATTCAAAGTTACTAAAGAGTGAAGGATGTTGGGATTGGTTTGTCCTTGTTTAGATTTAGCTCAATAAAGCTAGGTTTCAGGCTTTCAGCTCATTAGCCTAGAGTTGGGTTCGTTCACTACATTGAACTGTTAGGTTCATTGCAAACTTGCAGGAATGGATTTGTTCATGTTTTCTAGTTCGTGACTTCATTTATGCCGAGAGTTATGGAGTTGAAACTTAAAGCAGAATCACTCTCTTCGTCAATTTAGATTATATTACAGTAACGAGGGACATTTTTTAAAAGAAAAACTATGCATACCAATTTTTTGTTCTGTAGCAGAGGAAACAAAAACTGTTTCGTCCGGCTCCTGGGAAGCAAAGCTGACGAAATCATACGCTTTCCCTGCCAAAGAAGTGACAAGAAATTAGGGAACTTGCACAACAACAAGTTTCACTCTATACCCAAACCATAAACAATCATATAATATGCCACGTTAGAGATCACAATATAGATATTGAAAGAAAGAACATTGCATTTATGATGTCACAACAATGGATTCATTTTATTTACCAGACGCGCCCTTAAAGCTGCCTAAGGTTCCCTCATTATGAAGTTTGAGAGACAATTCCTGCCCGTCAATGTCAGTTAACAAATCCTGGCCAACACAGCATGCAGAGAAAGTAAGAGCATAACATGAATGATTAACACGACATCAACTTGAGGCTCATCCACCATCTAAATATGAGATATAGGGGAAAACGGTCAAGAATAATTGAAGAAACTTCCCAATCTCTCACAATAAAGTAAGACGAAAAGACACAAAAATAAATGGTCAAGAAGCATGAAAATTTTTCACAGTCCAACATGAAACATTAGGAACTTCAATTATTGTTAAACATTAGAAACTAAATAATACATGTAATCAATTTTAAAGTCAGAAACGGAATCTAACGCTAGAGAAGTTAAGGTCAATAGAGAAGCTTGACCATAACGAAGTTAAGAGCCAGTTTAGTTTGAGAAAACATTTATTTTTGTTTTCCGTTTTTATTTTAATTGCAAAATTGACCCTTGTTTTCACTCTGTTTTGTTTTCAAATTTGTACCAAAAAAGACACGGGAGGATATTTTGCAATAGAAAAATAAAAAGTAATAATGGACGCAAAAAATATTTTCTCAATTTGAGAAAACCTTAATAAAACTAAAAGCAAGTTATGATTTTTAGAATTAATTTTATTTTTGGTTGATATGACACAAAATTTTCATTTTTACAATGATGACAATATCAATTGGTTGTGTTTTTCTTTTTCCCATTCAGCTAGCAACAACACTAGTCGAAATTCAATTCAGAATAGACAAACAAAACAAAATGACAAGCATAAGGAATTAACAAGCTTACATTGGAAATGGGCAACTTAAGGAGCCAAAGCTCAGTGGATTCGGTCAAGTTCAGATCAACGAGTGCTTCTTTGGCTTCTTCCACAAATTCCACATGAGGTTTGTAACTGTCTGAATCTATATTTGACATTGGCACAGCCTAAACACCCAACAAACAATATAGAAATAAATGAAGAAGAAAAAAACAGAAAATCAAATGCAGAAAGTATTGATGAAAAGTGGTTAAATTTCTTAACAATACTAGGAACACCACATGAACTAGTATAGCTGTCAAATTTAATCCATTTTCACTAAACTGACAACACAAAATTCTCAAACAGTTAAAAAAAAATCAACACAAAAACACCCTATTCCAATTCCAAAAGATTAAGAACTTTGAAATGCTTCACAAAACATAACAAAATGAAAAATCCAATTTTTGAGACACCCCAAAAATTAATATATCATTAATATATCACAAAACATAATGAAAAACCAAATTAATATATCTAAATGTTTTCATCTCTAAAAATAACTTCTGTAAAATATTAATATATGTTGTTCATCATTCAATGTCCAAAATATATATACTTAGACAAATTTTAAACTGATAGCATAATTTATAACAAAACTAATCCTTAAAGTACATTACAAAATATATAGTTTGCATATAATTGAGGATAAATCAAACTTGTACACAACTTCAAAATAAAAATAGTACTAAGCAAATATAAGTAAATCTATTCAAAATAGTCAAACTAAAGATTTGTCCTCAACTTCAAAACTATTATGAATCTAATCAACAAAATAGTTATTATTGATATTGTCTTCATTCATCTTCTCATTGTTGTTATCGTCTATATATATATATATATATATGACTATCGAAGTGTCTCAAAATTAATACTTGACTTCACTTGACATTGTTTGTGTTTCTTTTGCTTCTCATCAATTTCCTATTTTATTGAGAAAAATTAATAAACAAACAAACAAAATATATGAAATTAAACAAGTCTCGTGCATGAAATTAGTTATTCATCTTAGCCATAAAATAACGTTCACATAATCTGGTTTACTTTTCAATCACCACCGACTAATAAGATTGATTCTACAAGTACATTTCAAAAGTAGTGCAACATCCATGAAAATTCATTTCCAAAAAAAATCAACGGAAAAAACAGATTTCCTTTAAGTTTGCTCTTAGCATATTCTTCATTCTAAAAGGGTAACTAAATTGTACTACCCTCTACTTTACTTAATGCAAGTCCTAAAAAATTTACAAGCTGAAAAAGGAACTCATAGAAACTCTAGTATGAACCCTAACTCTCAATGAAACTCACGATAATTCAAAATTAATCCCTAAAATGAACCCTAACTCTCAATCAAACTCGCGAAAAATTCAAAACAACATAGAAATTACATATAACTAAGGTCACAGCTTCAGGTGGTGCGAAAATTCATAAACAGTAAAGAAATTCAAAATTTACCGGTGGTGCGAGAACGGTGGTCACTATATCGTCGTGGATGTGGTGCGAGAATGGTCACAGCGACGGCGAGAACGGTGGTCACAGCTCGAGATTGAACGAAGGCGAGAAGGCAACAGCTTGGGGTTCGGGATTGATCGACGACGAGAAGGAGATTGATAGATTAGGGATTTGGAGATTGAGAGGTTTTGGGTGAAAGAGAAGAAAGAGTTTAACGTCTTCTGCGTTTCGTTCTGATGAGAAGGGTTTAGTTGGCGCCACAACATTTTGGCTCCATTAAATTTTTTTTTCTTTTTTTCTATTAATATTGAAAAAATTTAGATTCTGGCTTAATTGAAATTTTTTTTCATTGAAAATTAGAATTTTGCCTCAATTAAAATTTTTTTCTTACATTATAAAACTTTTGTACAAACATTTTTTCACAAACAATTAAGATTTTAGCTTAAATAATATTTATTTTTTAATTTTATTGTTTAAAGCCACATATTTAAGTGTATCATTATAACAATTAACGGCAAATTTATGTCATCGAAGTTATAAGACACCGTTATCAACAATAAATAGTTTATTTGTGGGTATAAGATATCTATAATTACACTTTTTTAATGTTGTCACTATAAACTTATGTAGATATGTGTCTATTTTCTTGTAGTGTACTATTCAATGTCATTTTTTGTTAATAAAATTAAATCTACAAAAAAATTGTATTTCCAAAAAATCTCATGAAAAATAATTTTCAAAATTAAATATAGAATTTGTAAAAATGGAATTTTGAATATCATAATTCAAACTAGCAACACTCAGTTTTATTACAATAAACAAATTAATAAATTTATTAGTAAAA
>JBBPBT010000850.1:19830505-19858501 GCA_037974875.1 Cicer bijugum | reverse complement strand
TTATGTAATACAAAATAACTATCAAATTCATTGAAGACTCTCTTACCTACTAGTTTACAAATTCAAGTCTATCATCTTAAAAATAAAAATTAAGATATACATGCTATATTTATTGTCATTTATTCATCTTCTAATTTATCATTATGATAAAATTAAATTCATCTTTTATATCATATTGTAAACGATAAATGAACTGTATTATTTTATGATTGCTATCCTCCTAAACTTTTAGATAACTCTTCACAATTATGTTTGTATGGTACTAAAAAAAAGTAAATGAAATAATAATGTAATTTTATGTCACAATTTTTATTATTTTAAATTAAATAATTATATATTTTATATCATTTTTATATTATTAAAAGTTAAATTTACCAAACACTTTAATTTTAATTAATTAATTTTTCAGCTTTAAGTCATCAGCTGACTCTTTACTTTTCAACTAATCTATGAACTTTTATCAACTTTTCACTAATTAATTAAAACTAATTTTTTAACTGACAACTAATTTATAATTTAATTTTATCAAACAAACCATTAATCAAACAAATTTATAAGCTATTTTATTTTATTAAGTTATAAGATAGTTAATTGACAATACTAAATAGTGCCATAATATAAAAAACTAATAAATCAGTTTAATAAACTATATACTAGCTTATTAACGTATGAACATCCATCCATATGTGTAGTTCGAACATTACTACTAATAAGTGCAAGGGTAAATTCGCATTACTAACTTCTCACTCGATCCATCTCTCTCTTCTCTCCTCTCACAACGATTCATCTTTCTCTTCACTCTTACTAGTTACATATCATCCAATCCGCCGCTTCCCGTCCCTCAGTCTCGCGTCTTTTCTTCACTGCTATCGCCGTCCGCAGACGAGCCATTACAGGTTCTATCTTCTACCTTGCTTGTTTCTTCAAATTTAGCGGGTTTTTTGGTTCTCCATTCCACTATTGTCGAAGCTTTTCATTTTCTAAAACCCCTTTCTCACAAATTCCTTTCTCGTGAAGGGATAAAGAAAGAAACCCTTCGACTGCAATCGAAAACCCTTATTTGTAGCTCCATTCGTTTCCACATCCCTTCTTCCCCCTCTGTTAGCCAATACATTAAGCAAGACATGCTAAATTAAAACCAATTGTTTATCATATTGCATTATTGATTAGAGGACTTTCAGTGAGTTTTGCTCCAATACTCAATGTCTTGTGTATGGAAGTGCTTTTTTTTTTCAATGGTTTTGTTAGGCATCATAACGTATAATTGCCTTGAACATATTTCATTCTATAATAACTATGATGTGAAAGTTAGCTGAGCACTCCTACTGTTCTCTCATATTGTTTGAGAGTATCTATTTTGTTAATGCGTTTTTTTAATAATTGTGATCGATTGTATATGCAAGTGTTGTGTTGATGCATGTTCTGTTATGTTTTATGGTAAGAGCCATGGAATGGTTTGAGTCATAGAATATGTTTTAAGCCCAGAACCATTCAAATTGAACTTCTTGTTTAAATGTCTCTGTCTTCCTGTTTAGATACTTCCGTTTCCAAGACTGGTCATGGATTGCTTGTCCCATGTAAACTTTTGGTAGTCTTGAGTGCATATGGGTTTGCACACTTAATTCTCTATTATATAATTTAAGTGGCTAGCACACTTAATTCTCTATTATATTGTTTAAGACAAGGTAGATTCCTCTCTTCTTTTCTTACTTTAGTGCTCTTTTTTGAAGGCACCAAAGTTATCTTTAATATGTGTTCTTTATCTTTCAAATCTTGACTGCCCTTTGAAATTTTTATGCAATCCAAGTCAACACAATAAAAGTTCTTCTTCTCTGTTTGTTTATTGCTCTGTTAATTGTTCTCTATCATTACAGTAACATATGTTTGCTCATTTAATTTTTTGTTTTTTTCTTGCTATTTTTTAGTGTTTATGTATGTTTTTGGAATTTATGTTTAGTTTGTATAGTGATTTTTAGTCTTTGCAATAACTCCTATCCTGCTATCCACAACCCTACTATATCTGTTTTGCGGTTATGCACTCCACACCACTTTCCATCATAAACAACGTAGGTCTTATATCATGTTGAGTCTAACTCTGTACTTTAAGTCATCACCAGTTCTCTTCTAATGGCAAAGAGCATTAACGAAGTACTACTATTTTGAGTATTTTAACAGAGTATTTATGCCAAATGCATTTATATTTCTTATAAATTATAACCGAGGCCATTGCTTAATTATTTTGTAACTACCTTAAATGATAGATAGTTTGAAATAAAGGGAATAAATTAGTTTGAACATTGTAGAAGTGAGGTTTGAAATATTATAACTCAGAATTCTAGCTACTAAAATTCACTGATCAAGGGATAGAATAGAATGTATCCTTCAAATTCAATTGACTTGAAATATTTTTACTCTATTTTTCATGATTATCAAATTATCAGCTACTTTGCTATCTTAATTGGCTAGAATATTTTTTAAATTAACTAGATTTTCTTTTTAGCTGACTGAAATATGTAGCTTTTTACAAATTGATCTGTCTAATTAGAGAGAAAGTGCTATGTTCTTTAATGAAAAGTTTAGACACATAATTTGTTAGATCTTTCTCATTTAACATTTTTCTAGTAGTTTAGTTGTGTGTAGTTTTTCTTTTGGGATATTCACATGTGATTGAATCTATATTTATACTTAGCAGTGCATGTTTGATGTATTTCTGCATTATGTCTATTGATTTCCTTAAATGTTTTTCCTTTTTTATGGAAGTTATTGCTTTGGTACGTTGTGGCATGTTTTCCTCGTCAAATTATGTGCAACCTTATATTTCTGAACTGACAGTTGTAATTGTATGCAGAGCTTCAATGGACTACAGCTCTGAAGAAGAGTCAGATATCAGTGATTCTGAGATTGAGGAGTACTCTGAGAAACCATATGAACAGTTAAAGGCTGGGAAATACAAGGTTAAAAATTTCAATGGCACTCTTAGGTGTCCTTATTGTTCTGGTAAAAAGAAACAGGATTATAAATATAAGGACTTATTGCAACATGCATCGGGAGTAGGTAAAGGTTCAGCAAACAGAAGCGCAAAACAAAAAGCAAACCACCTTGCTCTGGCTAAGTATTTAGAGACTGACGTAGCCAATGAAGCAGACCAAATACCTCACCCAGCTTCAACCCAAGCTGTCAATCAACCTGTCCAACAAGACGAGAATTATGTTTGGCCCTGGACGGCAATCATTGTGAACATAAAGAGTCAATTACATGATTCAAGATATTGGTTGAAGGAATTTGCCAAGTACAGACCATTAGATGTTCGCATATTCTTGATGAATGGTGACGTGGCTGCTCAGGCTGTAATTGACTTCCATAATGATTGGAATGGTTTCATGAATGCAAGTGAATTTGAGAAGTCATTTGAAGCTAAACGTCTTGGTAAAAAGGATTGGAAATCAAGGGAGTTGCAGGCCAATTCAGACATTTATGGATGGGTGGCACGTGAAGATGACTATAATTGTGGAAGCCCAATTGGGGAGTACCTTCGCAACAAAGGAAGGTTGAGGACAATATCAGATATTGTTCAAGAAGCATCTGAAAGCAGAAATAGTATTGTGGATAATCTGGCTAATGAAATTGATATTACAAATGAAAATCTCAACAAAATGCAGTATAAGTATAATGAGAAGACTATGTCCTTAAGTAGAATGCTGGAGGAGAAAGACAAGCTACACAATGCTTTTGTTGAAGGTTTGTATAATTTCAGTTTGAATCAGATTTTGCATTATTGTATTTAAGGCCATGTGCCTCAAGTTTGGCCATGTATGTTTTACTATTCTTGCATGTTCACGGAAGAGAAGAATAGAAAGAAAAAACTGCATAGGTTTTAATGCTACAAAATTGTCTCATTTTGTTGGCAGAGTCAAGGAGTATGCAGCGTAAAGCTCGTGAGGAGGTAAGAAGGATCTTGGAAGAACAAGAAAAGTTGAGTAATGAATTGGATGAAAAAAGGCGTAAGCTTGATTCCTGGAGCAGAGATCTTAATAAACGTGAGGTACTAACCGATCAAGAGAGGCAGAAACTTGAAGAAGACAAGAAGAAGGTAATGTATATTACATATTTTTGGTGATTATTAGTATATGCCCATTTTTGTTTGCTTTTTTATCACTTATCTGAGTTTCTTATATACAGTTGTCTTTTCATATTTTTTGACCTTTTTTATCTATCGTCCCATACTAATATCCTTGGGTGCTCTTGAGTTGTATAACAAAGTGCTTTATTTTGATCCTATTGACTCCCTGTAAGTGAATTGCAACTTGGATTGGCCTTCTGCCATAAATGGTTTTAGTTTTAATACCTCATTAATGTTGAAATTCCGTCATAGGGATTTGTAATTTAAAATGTTCTGTGATGTATTAGTGTGCCATTTTTTATTAAAAAAAGCATTTTTTAAAACCCACAAATAGCGGCCATATGTGCTTTTTGATATCCCACTTTCTAATCTTTACATGCTTGAGACGACTTTGAAATTATCAGCTTTTATGTATGCTTTTATATAATTCTAATGTTAATTCTTTGTCTTTCTAGAAAGATTCGAGGAATGAATCACTTTTGTTGGCTTCAAAGGAGCAAAAGATAGCTGATGAAAATGTCTTAAGGCTTGTTGAAGAGCAAAAGGTTTGCCTTCTATTGAGTCTCTTGGTTATGATAGACAGTATTACTGTATCATACACTGTTTATCACTTATCAATTACTGTATATTGTGAGCGCTTTCTGCTGATGTGGATTTCCAAATTTTCAGAGAGAAAAAGAAGAAGCCTTAAACAAGATCCTTCAATTGGAAAAACAACTTGATGCCAAACAAAAGTTAGAAATGGAAATTGAGGAGTTAAAAGGAAAGTTGCAAGTTATGAAGCATCTTGGCGATCAAGATGATGCAGCTATCAAGAAAAAAATGGAAGAAATGAATGAGGAATTGGAGGACAAAATAGAGAGTTTGGATAATATGGAGTCCATGAACAAAACCCTCATTATCAAGGAGCGCCAAAGCAATGATGAACTACAGGAAGCTCGTAAAGAATTAATAGAAGTATGGTCTCATTTACTTTCTCTCAATTTTTCAATCATATATAAAAAGAAATGTTACTCACATCGCTGCATCTTTTTAACCTTTCTCTTCATCTATTCTTAAAGATAGCCAACTAACAAGGTGCATAAAGTTATTCATGCTAAGCTATATAGTACCTGGTTAAAGATTATCTTCACTTTTCTGTAGGAAATAAGAAATTTGATATTTTGTTGTTCTGCTGTGAATAGAATATATTGTGGAGACTAAAGTTGCTCCCCTTCTCTTTCTTTGTAATTTCTATTGTTTTAGGGTTTAAATGAAATGCTGACAGGTCCTAAAACTAATATTGGGACCAAGAGAATGGGAGACCTTGACCAGAAGGTTTTTGTGACCGCCTGCAAGAAAAGATTCCCTCTAGAAGAAGCTGGAATTAAGGGTGTTGAGCTTTGCTCTTTGTGGCAGGAGAATGTGAAGAATTCAGCTTGGCATCCTTTTAAAGTGATCAGAGTTGATGATAGGCATGAGGTATGTACCATAAAGACATATTTTGGGTTCTTGTCGTAGTTATGCCTCAATAATGAAAGGTAAATGCTTATGAGTGCCCTAAGGGCATTAGTTAATAAACTTAAAAGGTAAATTTTTATGAGAACTTGTGTTTTTATTACATTGAGAAGAGATGTTTTTTGCTTTTCAGTGAATAATTACTTTGTTGGAATCCTTAAATAATTCCTTGACACTCATTAGCAAGATCCATAAAGAAGTAGTATATAGTATAATAATTAACACGTTAATACTATTGTATTGACACAGTCAGTTATAAATGAGGAAGATGAGAAGTTAAAAAAGCTCAAGCAGGAATGGGGAGATGAGATATATTCAGCTGTTGTTACAGCTGTGAGAGAAGTAAATGAATACAATCCAAGTGGTGGATATACTGTTTGGGAGCTATGGAACTATAAGGAAAAAAGGAAGGCAACATTGAAAGAGGTTATTAATTATATTGTGGAACATATGAAGCAACTTAAGCGCAAGAGAACATAAGCAGTAAGTTATGTTTCAGATTGTCATCTTTGTTCTTGTTCAGCTTTGATTTGACCCATTAATGAGTACTGCATCAATATTCCCTTGCTAGCTTCTTCACCAACTAAAATATAATTTGGAAAAAGGAATAATAACCCGGTTGCAAAGATATGCACATGCAACAACTTTTAGACACTTGTCGGTTGTAGTAATAGATAATGTACTCATTTAGGCTTATATTGAATGTTGTCTAATATCTTGAATCAGTTTTTTTTTTTTTTAATTATTCAATATGTTTATAGAGTACCTTAATTCAGTACATTAATCGTTTATACAGTTTGTTATGACTTGTGAATGATGAAATGATCGGTTTCCGTATGAGTTAAGGGCGTGACTAGGGTTAAGTTATCCGCACGCCCTATTCAGTAGTATCTATTTGGCAATAGTTTGATTAGTTCATAAGTTAGCCAATAGCTTTTTTTTTTTTGGAGAATTGTTGATCGATAGATTTTAGTTGGAAGTTTATAAATGAAAAGCTAGTTGATTGAAATTCAAGTGTTTGTTAAAATTAGTTGTGGAACTAATTGATAAAATATAAAATGACATAAAAGGAAATGTTCATATAATTCTTTATATACATTATTTACTCTAAAGTGTTTATTTAAAGCTTTTCAAAAGGTAATAACAAACTAGTTTATAAATTTTGTCAAATAAGCTAATAAGCTAAATATTTGCGAAACAAACTCAAGCTTTGCACCTGACATATGTTGGTGCTCTCTGTTTTGTGCAAATGCAATCAAGGCATTAGAAGGTATTTGGTTTATTAGAACTTGGGTGTTTCAATTGTTCTTTTTCTAATGTCTATCATGGATAATTTTGTGAAGCAAAAGATGGAAATGAAATGGGGTCTGAAAAAATTGAATACAGCAGCTTTTTTATTTATTTTTATTTTTTTTATCATATTTAGGATGGAAAAGTTTCTGATATTTGGACAGTTACATATATAATTGCATAAATGCAAATTTCAATTCAGTTTTATGCCTGTTAAAATCTTAATGAATGTGTATCTTGAGTCTTTGCAGGGGAGAACTACATCATTTTAGCAATGGGGAGTTGGACAGTAGGGTCATTTTCATTGGATTGTATGATTGTTGTGTTGCATCTTGAGGCTTTGGAGAGCTATAAATATGACATTTCAATGGAAGGATGAAAGGTGGACTTTTTTCATATGGGCTTCAAACTTCAGTGAGCTGTTTAATCTATTGTGGATTGGAACACCTTTATTCTGAATTTTATTCCTAAAATTCCACTATGAACTAATTTAGGATGAAATGGTTATTGGTTCCGGTAGATGTTCACTCTGTTTATTTTATGCCAATGGGTGCTGCTGATTATTAGTATAATTTTTAATTTACAAATGGACTTGATTCATCCGGAGTGAGGGTTAACAAGATAAAGTGTAATGAAAACTTTTTAATAAAAGAAATCAATAATGTACCAACTGTTAAATTATCAAAATTTCGACTTTGAAGTTTTAAAGAACTACGTACTTTGGATCGTATAACTTGGGACATAAATCATTATCTTTTAAATAAAATTGATAAATCATGTGTACAACTTTATTATGATTTTGTAAACTTTTCTTGCATTGTTTGATAACTTTGAACAAAATTGTTTTTAGTATGAAATTATCAAAATAGGTTTGAATTGCAATATATAATTCTCGTAGACTTAAATATTTTGGCATTATACACAACACATAAGTTTTTCTAAACTACCAAAATATTATGTCTTGCACAAGTTACTTGAGGGATGTGGATTTATTTGCCCTTCTTTTTAAGGAGAATAAACTTTTGACAATTCAATACTCGCACTTCGCTTCATTATAAACTTTCCATTTATAATGGAGAGTAATTATAGATGGGCCACCATAGAGGGAATTGATGACGCCTCTAGTGGGATACAGGGGTACCTAAGGTTTGTAGATGGTATCTTATATAATCTAAGAAAGGTGAGTTGTCAGGTATCAAATTTTGTTAGTTGTGAGCAGAGAGAAGTTCACTCTGATTTGAGTGAGCACAACACTTAAGAAGTAAAGGAAGGTTTGTTTCGTTTGCTCAATTTCCCTTTTTTATCAATAATAAGATACACTATCATTTGTCGATTAATTTCTCATTAATTCTTAATTTTGCATTTATAAATTGATATTGATGGAGACAAAGTGAAAATTGATGACGTGTCTAGTGGGACACATGGTGCACCTATGGTATGAAAAGTGTATGTTAGAAAATATAAGAAAGGCGAGCTGGCAGGTGAGGGGGAAAACATGAGTCCTCATCTCGTATGTAGAGGATAAGTTTGTTAGGAGAGATGGGATAGCAAATTCTGTTAGTTGTGATGATATAGAAGATTCTTTGGACACATAGTGCACCTAAGGTAAGGAAAATGCATGCTAGAAATTCTAAGAAAGGTGAGTTAGCAAGAGAGGGGAAAAACATGAGTCCCCATCCCATATATAGGGGAGATGTTGGATAGGATAGAGAGGATAGCAAATTTTGTTAGTTATGAGCAGAGAGAAGATTCTCTCTAATTTGAGTGAGCATAGCTCTCAAGAGTAAAAATAAATATTTTTTTTCCTTTGTTCAATTTCTCTTTTATCATAAATAAAACACATTATTATTGGTTGATTAAGCTCTCATTAATTCTTATTGTAACATTTATAAATTGAGAACTTATCAATTTGGTTCGGCCTGTCAGATACATCACAAATTAATGAGTGAACAACATTTTTTTTTTGTGAATGCCCCCAAAGAAGAAGATGGATAACAAAGTTCACGCATTAGAAAACTGAATGTCAACCATTGAGGTTGCAGTTGCTAAGATGCGAGCACAAACGACAATAGATTAATAGAGGCTTATCTCTCTCATAACTCAGAGCAAGGACATGGATGATTCTGTAAAAAAAAAGTGTGATGGAGACTTGAATCACGCTGACGATGAGGAAATCAAGAAATTGATCCAGAAGCTATAGGAGTGAAGCTTGATGATTTCCATCAATTGGTGGAAAAAGATTGAAATCTCAAAGTTCACCAATAATGATCCCACTAGTTGGATGAGCAGAAGTCTATTTTTGATTGCAGGATCCGAGTCTTGAGATCAAGTTTAGTTTGTCTCAACTTTGTATGGACGAATCTACCATTCATTTTTTCAAAGCACTTGTTGAGGGTGAGACGAATTTGACATGAGAAGTTTTCAAAGATATGTTGTTGAACAAGTACAACGATCTCAGTGATGTGAGTGTGTTTGAATAGCTTTAAGGAAAGCAATGTGGAAAAGTCCATCAAAGAGTTCAAAAGGTTGGTTGCACATGTATATTGTTCGTTTACTAGAAGCTCAATTCGTGAGATATTTCATCTATGGCCTCCGTGGTGGAATACGAGGAGGAGTTTCTTGCCTCAAAGCGCTAGGTCCAATCTCACTAGTGAAGATGATGAATCTAGCACGTGTTGTGGAAGCGAAAATATAGGAGAAAATGGTTGGTTGGAATGGGCCTCGTAATTATGGCCCTAAGGGATCCAGGTTAGGTTTTTCTTATAGATCTAACCCTAATTTTGCATTCAGATCAACTCAACCGGGTCGAGCACGAAACAGTGATTGGGTCATAGTTAAGGGTTCCAAAGACAATGAAGAGAAATGAGGAAACAAGTCGAATCAGAAGTTTGAGACCCATCAAGACTCACAACAATTTGTTCCTTGTAATCGTGGGATCTATTAACTCTCAGCCCACAAGAATGCATAAAAGTGGTAGAAAAACCTTTGTCTCAATTGCAGTGCCACCTGTCATCCTCGTCATCGGAGCCCAAATTTTCAACTTCGTGTAATATTGATGGAGGACGACGACGACAGCGTGATGCAAGTCCTTGCAGCTGATACAAACAAGAAAAATGAAAAAGTTGAATTCAACATTATGAGTTTGGTTCCTCTTGATGATTCAAGTCCCACGGAGATACCTATATTGGTGTTAGTAGATAGTGGTGTGATGCGTAATTTCGTCTCGCACAAATTGGTGAGATCAATGGGATGGCGGCCAATGGAAGAAACTACTCCTCTCAATCCCAAATTGGGGGATGGGTTTAAAGTGATGGCACAAGATGTTTCTTGGAAATTGGTGTTGGATCTGGGAAACATGACATCTACCATTGATGCTTGGTTGTTCGATTTTGATGGAATTGACATTGTTTATGAATGTCTTGGTTAGCTTTCATATGGGGCATGTGGGTCGATTGAGCATCAAAGGTGTTGCGTTTACCAATTGACTCTCAATGGGTGGAGTTGCGTGGGGAAAACAGCGAACATAAAAACCAGTTGACCTTAGAAAGCTTGTTGAGAAGACCCAAACTATGGTACAAATGATTTTTTTTTTATCTACAAGAACACAGGAGGAGCCAAAGGTTCTTGAGTTGAGAAAAATGGTCAATGATTCACATTTGACGCCTCCTAGTTAGATTCATGAATTATTGGCAAGGTACTCAAAGATGTTCGCAGATCCTAGGGGTTACCACCTAAGAGGAGAAAAAAGCATGTTATTCATCTTAGGGACGAAGCTATCACTGTTAATGTTTTCCCCTACAGGTATCCTTACCACTAGAAGAATGAAATAGAGGAGCAAGTAAGAGAGCTAGTGCAGTCTGGAGTCATCTGTCCTAGCCAAAATTCATTTTTGAGTTCGGTGATACTCGTGAAGAAGAAAGACGAGTTATGGAAGATGTGTGTAGATTACCATGCTCTTAACAAGTGATGAACTCTTAGATTAATTACATGGTACTCATTATTTTTCAAAGTTATACCTCAAATCGAGATACCATGAAGTTAGAGTTAAGACTGAGGATGTGCACTAAATTGTGTTCCGCATTAATGATGCCATTACGAATATCTTGTAATGCCATTTGGATTGTTGAATTCACCCTTGATATTTCAAGCTCTAATGAATTACATTTTTAAGGCTCTTTTATGAAAATATGTGTTGGTATTTTTTAATGACATATAAGTGTACAATCCGAGTTTGGAAGACCATCTCCATCATGTATTCTCTATGTTGAACATTTTGTAGCAGCAAGGTCTGGTGACTAATAGGAAAAAAATACAGTTTTGCGGCGGCTAATGTTGGATATTTGGGGCATATCATCTCTAGATAAGGAGTAGCGATAGATCCCGCTAAGGTGTTGAGTGTTTTACAGTGTGCCACCTGCAAAAAATGTGAAAGGAGTGTGAGGGTTATTGGGGCTTACGGGCTACTACCATAAATTCATCAAAGACTATGGAAAAATGGGCTTGAGGGAATGGGCTTGCTGCTATCTTAATTCAAGAAGGGATGCCAATATCTTATTTTAGTAAAGCCTTGTGAGTGGGAAATTTGACCAAACCAACATACGAAAATAGCTTATGGTTATGGCTCTTGCTATCCAACATTGGTGTCCCTACCTTGTTGGGCAAAAATTTATGTGTGTACCGATCAAAAAAGTCTAAAACATCTGTTATCATAGAGGATTTGCACCATGAATCAATAAAATTGGGCAACAAAGCTTATTGGATATCATTTATAGCCCAAAGTTGAGAATAAAGGTGTAGACGCATTGTCCCGTATGCATGATTGTGGATAAATGACTTCCTTGATACACGTCCCTGAGTGGTTGGGTAAGGCTAAAGTGATTGAAGAGGTCCATAAAGATGTTATGCGTAAAGTCATTTATGCGTTCAAGGAGAAAATTTGGTTCGGTTTATGTTTTCTTATGTGCGGGAGGTCATGTTGTATGTAGGGAGGCTAATGATTTCTGCACAGTCTACACATATACTGATTATCTTGAAAAAGTTTCATTCTACCCCACAGGGTGGTCACTCTGATTTCCATTGCACTTTTAGACGAGTAATGCTGAATGAGTATTAGATTGACATGAATAAGTCTATATAACAATATGTGCAAAAATGTGATACTTGCCAGCGTAAAAAAATACGTTGTTGCTGGCCTTGGGGATTTGTTACAACCATTTTCTGGAACATGAAGATGTATCGATGAACTTTATTACTGTTCATCCTAAATCCAACGGGTTTGAAGTGATCTTTGTGGTGGTCGATCGGTTGTCCAAATACAACCATTCCCTTCTTCTCAAGTGTTCTTTTAATGTATGTCTGTTGGCAGAAGGGTTTACAAAGGAGATAATGCAATTTCATGACATTTATTTTTCCATTGTGAGTGATTGTGACCCTATCTTTGTCAACAACTTCTAATGTAAATTGTTTAAATTACAAATGACCTTGCTGAAAATGAGCACCGTTTACCATCCACAAACGGATGGACAAACAAAAATCATTAATTGTTGCTTGGAGACATATCTTTGCTATTTAATAGTTGATCAACCTTAGACGTGAGTAATGTAGCTACCTTGGGTATAATATTTGAACAATACAACGTATCACGTCTCTATGGACTCTGAAGTAACTATGTTGATTTACAAAAAAGGGGGGTTTGAATTGTAAATGCACCTTTTAAAAATTCTTGTTAAAAACTTAAAGAAAATAATTCAAGATTGATTCTTGGTTATGAAAACAGAAAACGGAGAACGTTATTGGTTTATATTATAAAACAGAGAACGTTCTTTGATTAGCTTAAAACAGTAAATCAATTTAAGTTTTATCTTAGTTAATCAATTAATTATGACAAATAAAGAGATAGGATAGAGAATACCACACAAAGATTTATCATGGTTCACCCAACGTGGGTTACGTCCAATCCTCACACAATGAGATTTTACACTAAGTGTTTAAAACAAAGAACCTTCTTGATCTTAAAACAATGAGATTTCAACTATGTATGTGATTGATTTATGGATTTTTCAGCACTTGAATTTCTTGTTTTGATACTGGATATTGACCTTCTATTTATAGGCATTAGAAGCAATTAATGAAGGTCAAAAAGAGCTGTTGGTAGTGCTCTGTAGTTTGACTGAAGTCAATATATTAGATTAAAAATAATCCAGCTTTGAAGAACTTCTTTTTGACATTTCTGGTTTAGCATTTCAAGCAGTTCTGCCTTTTTTGAAAAAGCATTTGACGTTTCTTCCTTGATCTTGGATGGTACAGTCTCGATCTTGAATCTTGAATGTAGTCAAAGAAGTTTGGAGAAGAATTGTATGCCATTGCAGAAGAGAATGCACAACTGTTGAAGTTATGCAGAAAATGGAGATTGATTATCAATCTGGGTTTGTTAATTTGAACTTTCTTGAGATTTAATAATCAATCTAGAGTTCCTATTTTAATCATTCTGGATTTTTTTTGCAATGTCTTATCATATATCAAGGTTGATCGAACTTTCTTGACAATTTGATTTTTGGAGTTACAAATTGTCTTGATTTTTGTCTGACTTTGAGTCCTTTTATTTTAGAGATCAGATAATCTTTTTGAGTTTGGATGAATCCTACTTGTTCCTTGCCATGTACTGATTCTATATGAATAAATTTCAAGTGTAGACTCTTTGTTAAAGAGGTAGAAAAAGTTTGATCAACATGCTGTGATGAACATATTTGAAGCTAGAGATCATTCTCTGTTTTAATGCAGAGCATTCTTGTTGCTGTCTTTTCTGCTTTGCTTGATTCTATTCTTAATTAAATTCACTCAAAAACACATGTTAAATTAGCATAACATTTTAGAATCATAATTAACTTTTGTTTATTTTCATCAAAACTTTAAATATAGAGTTTGTCTCAACAGACTCGACTCATTTTGAATTGGTTTATTGGAGGTCATCAACAACCCTCATACGGTTCCTTCAAATAGAGACCAAGGTAGAAGTAATGAAAAAGGAACTTGTTGATTATGACGAGACTTTGAGATAATTGAAGTACCGTCTCGATCGAGCTCTTTGACACATAAAAGACCAAATTGACAAAAAAAGAGAAGATATGTGAGTTTTACAATTGGATAGTGGGTCTTCTTGAAGTTGAGGCCACATGTACAAAATGTGATCGAAGCACACATCAATATGAAGCTTGCGCCAAGATATTATGGGCCTTTTGAGATAATGGTACATGTCGACATAGTTACATATTGTCTCCAGTTGCATGCTACAACTTGCATTCACCTAGTGTTCCGTGTTTCATTGCTTAAGAAGGCAATTGACAATTGCCAGCTTGCGAATGAGTTTGTAATGCTGACACAATTTGCATACCTCATACTTAAGGGCAAGTTTGTGACCCAAGGGATGAGTGTTGATGTGGACAAGAAGGAATTGATGATGACATGTCTAGTGGGACACATAGTGCACCTAAGGTATGAAAATTGTATGCTAGAAATTCTAAGAAATGAGAACTGACAGGAGAGGGGTGAAAACATGAGTCCTCATCCCATATATTGGGGAATGGTTGGATAGGAGAGAGAGGATAGTAAATTTTGTTAGTTTTGAGCAGAGATAAGTGTAAGACCCTTAATTTTAAATTTTAAATTATACTATTTTAGGGTATTTTGTGTTGAATTTCTTAGGTTTTAAACCCAGTTTTTGGTATTTAGTGAGTTAAATGCCAACAATATATTTTTGGAAATTGGGTTAAAATTATTTGTCGAAAAATAATTTATTTACGTTACGAAGAATTTAATACTAGGCAGTTTTGTTAAAAATATCTCTTATTGCTGAAAATTTTACCTTTCAATTGAGTTGCGATGAGAGTATATATTTTTTATTAAATTAGATTGAGATGGGAGTGAAGTGATGGGTGTGAGAGTTGTTAGATATTTGCTTGGGTGAGTTTTAAGTATGAAAAGAAAAGAAAGAATGAAAAGAAAAGAAAGGAGAAAAAAAGGAAACAGAGGAAGAAAACCAAACGGTTCCCCTGCCTTCGCGAGCAAACCACTCATCCTTCTCCGTTCTTCTTATTTTGCTTTCTTTTGCTTCAAGAAAAGAAACCGAAGGCTTGGTGGGTGAGAAAACAAAGGTTTCCCAGCTTCTTACTTCTTCTTTGATTCGAAAACGAAACAAGCGGTGTTGGTGATTTCAAAACCGTCAAACACAAACCTTCACATTTCTTCTAGATTTCAGCTTTACTTTGCGAAGATATAAAAGGAAAAGTTGTTCACCTCCATGTTATGGTGCTAGTGAACTAACTTTGGAAGCGAAGTCATGAGCGGAGATTTTATCAGAATTAATCGCGGTACCGTAATCGCTCGTTAAAGCTAACGTTAAGGTAATGGCTCCTTCTAAACTTTTAGTTTGCATTTAAGACATTATTTGTGAGTTTGAGGAAAAGAAATTTGATTTATTTGATGAGTGAATTTGTAGAAAATAAATTTAAATTGATTATGTGTAATGTAATGGAATTTAAATTTGAGGTCTGGTTTGTGGTGATTCATGTTTGGTGTGCTTGATGTGTTCATAAATTAAAATTACGAATTTTTGGAGAAGAAACTTATGTGAATTGGCGGAAAATGAATTTGATTCATTTATGTGTGTTTTGAAGAAATTAAATTTGAGATGTTTGAGGTGTGGTTTGTGACACTTAATTTGGCGTGATTAATGTTTGAAAATGTGGAAATTTATGGGTGATTGATGATTGAGCTTGTTGTGGATTTTGTGGAATTTGAATTGATCGAATTTGATGTAAATTGTGGATTATATTTGATGTGTGGTGGTGAGAAAATATGCTTGAGTATGCTTTGTGTGTAATTGAAAAAGCATTAGTGTTAAATGAGTATTAAAAATGAGGAATCTTTTAATATTTGCATTTACTTAATAATTATTGTGGAAAGAGTTAGAGTATGCTCATGCATTTTATAGTACATGGCGACCGAATGGGCCATAGTGCCAACTTACTGAGTAGCTGATTGTTATAGCTTACCACATGATTGATTCTGGCCTTCTTTTATGATGCTCGAATTTAATTTGGACTTGGTTTATGTAAATATTAGCAATGTGATCGATCGTAACTATGTTCTATTTTAGCTGACTCTCAAGTTCCCTATGTATTTGTAATAGCCAAGCAGCCATATTCTAGGATTAGTGTGGTATACTCTTCTTGTAACTCTGAGTGGGTCAAGTTGAGAGCTTTGTTGATGAAACTGTTGAGGAGGAAGTTGAGCGCAATGCTGAGGGGGGAGATGGAGGCCATGTTGATCGTGTTGTTAAAGAGGAAGAAATCCAGAATAATTTTAGGGTTCATGAGTGAATGTTTTTGATTTTGATTTATTTAGGGTTCATGATTTTAGGTGTTTTTTTTATTTAATTTTAATAATTAAATTGTATTTTTAAAAATATTGTCACAACTATAATAATAGTTTTTAAAAATATAAATTATATTTTTTAATCAGAAATAATATAATAATGCGTTTATTCCACATAAGCGTTTGCCATGTCACCCTTTTATTGACACATCATTAAAAATATGACAACTCATCATGATTTAGACTCAAATTCTGTTTGGGGAACTAAAACTGGGGACAAACAAAATGGGGGGACTACTTTCAATTTTCACCTATAATAGGGGACCAAAAGTGCAATTAAGCCTTTCAACTTTGATTATGCATGTCTAGCATATGAAAATCCTTTCAAGGTGAATGCTAAGTTGAAATGTTATTTTATGCATTTGAAACTTAAATGATATGTGTTATTTGTTAATTTCGGTTGGTGACCCTTTACAATTATTATGGAAATCTGGACCTTTCCCTCATACGAGAACCAGAATCGTCCTTCCAGTTAGTACCCTGGAGATGGGAAGGTAGTTGGACATACCTGACTGGAACTGTGTTAGGAGGATTTTGTGCGAGGAGTGTGGAGACCATCCGGGTTGTATAGCTTTTTGTAGTATGATCAGATTAGATGGTTGTATAGGGATTAATTGTCTTTCTTTTGGAAATGTATTTACTTTATTTTGGAAGACTGTATTTATACCTCCTATTGTCAGCTTGACTTTTATTTTGATGAGTCCATGTAAAACTTTTTGATGTGACATGGGGAAGTTAAAATTCTTGGGACAATGCTTTTGTACGAGTGTCTGCCGAGAATACCCTAAGGGTATGAGCTATGTTAGATATGTTTCATAGCCCCAGTGTATTTTCTCTGTTTAAATACTTTAGATCTGTATTTCAAAAAATTATTTCCGCTACTTAGATTTATATTTTGACTTTTGTCGTTATGTTACGACTTAAATATTTTATCAAAGGGTATTTATTCCTTCATTTATGAAATTTGATTTTTGTGTTTCTTTAAGAAAAAAAAATGGACTATTACAATAAGATTCTCTCTAGTTTGCGTGAGCATAGCTCTCAAGAGTAAAAGGAAGGTTTATTTCCTTTACTCAATTTCCTTTTTATCATCAATAAAATACACTATGATAGTGAGAATGAATGAATGATGGTATATATTCCATATGTATCGGGTTCAATTTCCAAGGAAGAAAAAAACTCCATAATTTCTAACTAAGGGAAAAGGGGGAACAAGAAGATTGCGAATAACAATGCCGGTCAATAGAGGTCAGTCTGTTACAAGGTATGCCTTCGTTGTACAGTCAAGTTGACCTTCACGAAGTTTCTTAAAAAACTTGGGTTTCAACCATTCAAAACTATATGAAACACCTCTATTAACCATAGTCTGATTCATAGCTTTTGGCTCATCAACTCCCAATAACTCAACAACAACAATTTCCAAGTTTTCACTCATGTTAGCTGGAGGCAGTTCCCAACAAGTATTAACTGAAATATTATAATTGAAATTTTTAAAAGTTATATAATTTTTTTTAGAGTATCACACAATTCATACATAATAGACAAGTTGAAAAAAATTAGAATTTCAATTTTCACACGTCACACAATTTTCACATGTCACACAATTTTCAAAAATCACACAATTCAATCAAATAAAATATATCCATTTTATAGTTTTCATCTTTATCAAAAAAAATTCTTCTTAAAAAAATGCATCAATATTTTTATGTTTAAATATTGTGTCACTTCTAAAAAAATACACATATTAATTAAAACAATTCATAATTAAATAATTGTATCACATTATATCATATATCAATGATTAACATGAAAAAACTTGTTAATAATTGAGTTACTAATTGGAGTGTTAGAGTTTGTTATCCTTCTCTATCACATAATTTATGTATATAAAGAGGAGGTTGTTGTAACACATAGTTTAAGAATATTTTAATAATTTATTACTATTATTTTGATAATATACCGGTAGTTATTATATAAGGGTGTCGTGACTCTGGTCCCAAGAAGATCCGCTTTTGCCCGGAGATGTGAATAACTTTCCATAATATGGTATGTACAATAGACCCGTAGCATCATCTATGTGTGTCATATTCAACAAAAGTAGATATAAGATTACGTTCAATCATATGCAAACTATATCTTTGCATATGACATAACCATGATCTAATCATTCATTTATTTATCTCAACAGGTAATACATACCTAATATCCATGAATTTATCACATTTTTTGCCATTTAAAATAACTTTCAATGCACGTATATTCCATTTAATTAAAATAACACAATAAATTATATTGTTAGTTAGTTTTCTATAGATATACTAAATAATAGTATATTATACATATATTAAACTATATATTATACATATTTTATAAATATATTAAGTTATACATACTATACTATAGAATAAAATAAATTATTTACTAACTTGTACGGTATTCACAATACTTACGTATATAAAAATTGAGTGGTCCTCCAAGAAACGCAAGATCTTGATTCATAGTTGCTCAAATTTAGGTTGAATATAATCATTTGGATGCTCTTGTACCTTTTGTTGCATCACTTTCTTCTTTCTTCCTCTTTTCTCAATAGTGGCCCTCTTATTAGATTATGGAGATGGTTGAATTTGAGAATGTTCTATGTTTTAGTTCATTTGCTCCTCACTAAAAAAATTGAATGAAAAATGAAAAATATGTAAAAATAATTTAAAAAATAAAATAATTAACTCATTGATTTCTTTTTTTAAATTTTTTTATAGTTATATTATATATAAAAAAAATCGTAAAACTAAATTTTATTTTAAAAATATCCAGTACAAAATATAACAACAGAAAATTTTTAAAATTAAAATTTTCGGTTGAAGAAGTTCAAATAAAAAAAAATTATTTTTTTGGAAATTTTAGAATATGGAAATATGATTCGTTAAATTTTAGAATATTTTAAATTTTACTATTCATTTAGTGGTATTTTAGTAAGTTAAATAATATAAATTAAAAATAAAAGGTGTAGGTATGGTAGTGTATTATCTCTATCTTAATCTCATTATTAATGTCATATTTTTTTTAATAAAAATGCTATAGCCTATACGATGGTGTTATTTTCAGTTTTCTAATCAAGTATCCATCACTCGCATCTCGTTATTTTCACTTTGCATTGTTGATATAATAAAGAATACATTGATGATAGTGAATGGTTAAGTTATTTTTAAGAAAAACAAAGTTAATTAAACTATGATTTTATTTTATTTTATTTATAATTTCTATTTGATTGGTGCCACAAAATCTATTTATAGTCGGAGGACATATCTACCTATGGTAGATTGAGGGTAATTGCTCCCATATACTTAATTTTTCAATCAATAGATATTAATAGAGGTGTGCTATATGATACGATCACCGCAGTCAACGAAGTTGGAAAAATGTGTTCTAACCTAACCAAACATAGAGACAATAACGCAATCTTAATAATATACACCTTATCACTTGCATGATAATATATAGCAGTGGTTGAGTTCTGTTATTTTTTATTTGAAACAATCGGTCTTTTCATATTTGAATAATATATAGTCTCTACTATAAAATTAAGGAGAAATCTACTTGTCACTTCCACATCCATATTTTCAACTTTATTCCTTTCCTTTGACACAATCACAAAAAAAGAACTCCATTAAAAATTGAAAATATAAAATATGATAAAGTAAAAATTCGGTACGCATCCATATATTAAAAATTTTAAAAACTAAAAATTTAAAATCTAACGGCGTATATCATTTTTTTTCATTTAAATATCAAGTATTTATATTAAAAAATGGAAAATTCAGTAATGTAAATAAATATACCGAATATTTTATTTTAGATAAAGAACCAATAAACGAAGTTGTATATTGAATTTTTTTTTTAAAATATAAGTATTTTAATTATATACCAGTTACTTGACTATCAGATATAACCAGTATGTTATATATAAAATATTTCCTAAATGTTAAATATCTAAAATCTTAATTTTAATTTATTTAATGATATTAGAATGAATTACGTTGAGTTTGATAATTTTGATGCATCAGATTTGCAGACAGATTTTACTGAAAAATTAATTATCTTTTTAAGCAAATTTTTAATATGAAATAATATTTGTTTTGTTATTATATATAATATGATATAATTAATATTGTTTTTAATATATATTGTTGCATATATTTTCTACACACGACGACATGTTGCAATGGACAAAATCAATTGAAAATTAAAGTTATGGAAGATATATGAAAAACCAAATTCATCAGCATTAATAGCTTCCAAATTGCGTAAATGTCCATTTAAACTAAGGGTGTTACCATTGAAAGTCGGTGACAAATTGATAATTAGTGTTCGACGTAGATTTCACAATTCATATTCAATGGAGAAAACTATCTATGGAGGTTAATCTTGAAGAAGAGTCCAAATCAGAGTTTGCATGTCAATTGAAATAGATGCATTGTAAAAATGATTTCAATCATTAGATGTTATTGGAAAAAGGATATTGATGAGTAAGGTATATGAACTTTCATTTTTATATACAACTTCTATGCGTTCACCACCAGATAAAATTAAAACCAAAGGTGGAGTTAAGAAGAGAAAGAAGTCAAAGGAATATGATGTCCATCGTGATCCTTCATTTTTTAGCATATTGACACGACTCAAGACTCGAAAAATCAATCATCTCAAAAGTCTAGTAAACAATCATTTCAAAAGTAAAGTAAATAATTTTCTCAGAAGTCAAGAAAACAACCATCTCAATAATCATGAAAGAAATAATTTATACAATTTGTTGAATCAATTTCTTCCATTTATTAATCCATACATTGAGAATGTAGTTAATGTAGAGGCATATGGAAATTGTGGTTTTTGAACTATTTCAACATTACTTGGTTGGCCTGAAGAGTCATGGTCATTAGTTCGTCAACATTTGGACAAGGAAATTCATACATACATTGGTATGCATTCTTAAGTATTCAAGGGACGAGAAATGAGGTACATGATAGCTTATATCATTAATGTTATTCTGGTGTCATTCAAATACATTGAATTTGACCTTCTTCTCATTAAGAAATTCATTTGGAGCACTTGTTTTTCATCATCGACCGATAACCATTGGATTTCTCAATAATAATCATTGGGTGCAAGTAACAAATTGATTTTATTTCCATTAAGAATATTTTGTATAATAGTAATAAATTTAATATGTTATAGGTAAAATTAAAATCAGATTGTCTGTTGCCACCAATTGCATAGGATTGGTTGAATTTTTGTAGTGATTATGCTAAAGCATGAGTGAATGTGCTGGAAAACACAAGAAAAAGGGATATTTGAACTATGTTTATCGTTTTATAAAAACTATTTATTTTTCTTACAAAAACCGTTCTTTATTAAAACATTCAATCTACTATTGAAAGAAGTTTAACAAAAGTAAGGTTAAATCATAAAGAATTAAAAGACGATAATTAAAAGAGACACATATTTTTATACTAGTTTACAACAAACTATTGCTACCACTAGTTCTTCTCTTACAAAGATATATTGCTTAAGTACAATTGATAACTTAATCCACTACTTCCTATAAATATTGTACAAGTATTCTTAACTCAACCTTTTTAAAGTTTGAGTATTTTTCTATAGCCTCTCCAAGCTTTTGTTCCCAAAACCATTCTTCAACATCTTGTCGTTGAGGTTCATGAGGATTGTTGTACCTTTTTAGGTACCCTTTGAGAATGAAGGGGTTATGCCATTATCGGGCTAATTTACACCAGTTCTAGTTTGTATCTAATTTGAAACAAAGTATGTTTCGAGGATTTTAACTCTCATCGAGAGGATGTTACATATTGAATCATATATAAGTTCAAGTGTATGAAAACACTTTTACTGATTTACATCAATTCTAATAACTCGCTACTATGATCATTTTTCATTAATCATTTTTATATGCTATTGACTTTTTTAAAATTGCACTATTTTGTTCTATGTTGTGTTGGCTTTTTTGACATACCCATTCCATTTTAAATACAAGGAGGAAGTGTCCATTGAGATGTTTTCGCTGAAGGTCCTTTAGAGTATGAACTTTGTACTTTTAGGGTCAGACTCATGTACTTCATTTTGAAGAAAGGCAACCAGTATCTTCATAGATTTCAACAATTTAACCATTGAGGATAAATATGTTCTTTGAGCTTATAAATGACTCACATAAGTTACTCCTTAAAATATGTATGAAAATCAGAAGATAAAACAATCATAGTACTATTTTACAGATCGTTAGAGATAACATGTTAACAAATGATGTATATTATCAGATAAAAAAATTATGGGCAATTACCATACGATGTGCACAGAGGATACATTGATCAAATGATGTCTTGTAGATCATCAACTCATTAACTTTTATTAGAGCGTTGACTTTTTACAAAGGTATTGACTTTTCCACAGACATTGACTTTGTCATAGTGTTGAATTTTCCCTAGGATACAAAGTAGTTTAGAGTCAGACGTTTTGATGAGATTATTAGAGGTAGAGACAATCAATTGCTCGTCACACTTGTTAGAGGTAGAAACATGATAATTCTTATTACAATTGTCAAAGTCAGAAGCATGATAATTCTTGTTACACTTATTAGAATCAAAGGTAGAAAAATTCTTGTTACTATTATATATTAGAGGTTAAGGAACATAATCTAGTTGGGTTTATCAAAGGCAACTGATGTACTACGTTGCTTGCACCCAGAATCAACTGAAACTTGCGATAATATGTGTCACCAAACTTTACACTGCCAAGCGAAAGTAAAAGTTTTGGTTTCTTTTGCTTTCGTCTAATCATCGGAGGATATACCTTATATAGTGATACATGTTTTACCGCATTCATTTATGCATTATTTCTTTTACATTTTTGTTCTATTAGAACATTTCTAAAATACTTGTAGTGTAGGTTAATTCGAATAATTATTAACATAACTTTTTGATTTAATCTACGCACTTAACATAACTTTTTGCTTTGAATAATTATTAATTAGATGATTGTATTAAAAAAACTTTTGCACTAACAATTAGAAACAACCTACACACGCCTATAAAATCTATAAATACATTAAGATTTAATGATTACTTACAAATGTATATATTTGACTTACTCCAATTATATTAACAAAAATCAACCCAACAATTTGTCATATATCTAATATTTATTTAATGTTACATATAGATTAAAATTAGATAACGGTTCTAAAAATGATGGGTCGACCTTCGGTATATAAATCAAGTCTTTTTATATAAAATAAAATTAGAGTACATGCGATAAGAGTCGTTGACGGAAAAGAAGAAATTCAGGGTGATTTTAGCGCACGCAGCTCAACGTTGTGTAAGAGTACACTTTTTCTATTCATTTTGATGCAAATTGATGATAAGTTTTGAATGAATGATTTTGTCGTATAGTACAGCATAGAATAATAACAACTGTCCTTCCCTCTTATCCATACCACTCCACTAGAATACGCACTTATCACTTATCGTTTGATCGGAGCACACAGAAACCAAAACGCTCTCACTCTTCCCATACCTCAAAAGTCGCAAAACCCTATCCTCTACGATGCAGAATATTAATATATACATATACATTACTATTTTGTCTCACAATAAGTCATCAATCAATTAAAAAATTTTAATTTTCAAATATAATATTAATTATTATTCTAAATTATTAATGTCATTTCTAATTAATATATTTATTTCATATTATAATTTTTTATTTATTTTAACTCTTAGAGAGACTTAATAATTTATAGTTGGATAAAAAATAAATAAAATTTATTATATGAATAATATATATGGTCGTATAATAATATATCCTATATCCTATCATATGATCCATCCTATCCTATCAAAAGGAAACACAACCTTATTATTAATCAATTAATTCATCCATCCCAGCACAACACAATACACCAAACCAGCTAACCATTCTCACACTTTATCCGCCGTTGATGGAAAATTGTCTCCGCCGCCACCACTACCTTACAATCAAACCCCACATAGGAGGATTCTTCACAACACCTATAATATCTTCTTCTTGTTTGAATTTTAGGTGCAGTGGCAACAGAGTAGCGTTGAAAAGGGTGATAAAGGCAAGTGGTGGTGCTAGTCACTGTGAATTCAGTAGTTTGAACTCTCCTTTGGAACCACGTTCTCTTGTTGGAAAATTCCTTAGTGGTGTCTTTCAGAATCACCGTCAGCTTTTTCATGTTGCCGTTCAAGAAGAGCTTAAGCTATTGTCTGATGATCGTCAGGCTGCTCTTTCTCGTATGCTCCTTGCTTCCAACTCCGATCAAGCCTTGCTTCATAGGTTCCTCCTTATCCATGTTTATTCAAATTGATTTTTTCTATAAGATTAGTTTTCACAAAAGTGATTTTTAACCTCAAATTTCTTACTTAGACCAATTTTACACTTTATATTAAATTCACATTTAACTAAAATTAGTTTTAGTTTTAGGTTTAATTGTAAATTTATCCTTTCTATTTCTATTTGTACTAATTCATGAAATTGATCCCTTGTTCTTTCTATTATTACTAATTTCAAATTTTTTTTCATATTTTTAATTTAATTAATGAATATAAATATTTAATGTATTTAGATGGTTCTTTATCATAAAAATTATATGTCACATCATTAAAAATATGTCGATTTTTTAGTTCAAAAATAAGAGACAAGGAGAAACTAAAACTATTAACTTTTAAAATAGAAAGACTATTATGTGAATTCATAATAATAGAAACACTAAAACAACAATTAAACTTTAATTTTATTAAATAAGTTCATTAAAATCTAATTTTTGTTACATAGTGGATATTCTCTTCAAACTTTTTTACAAGAGACAAAATGTGATACAAATGAGTCAAAATAATTGATGAATCAATCACCTACAACAAATTTTGTTTGTGTTAAAAGAAATTATAATTAAAGGGAAGGTAAGATATGTTATACTATAAAGATGAAAACAAGATGCAATTCTATGAACAAAAAGATTCAACAGTGAGCAAAGAAAGAATCAATATTGAGGAAAGATTAAATTGGTCGGTTTTGTGAAATGGGACAGGAGGATTGCACAGATAAAAGAGAATCAATGTGAAGTTGCTGTTGAAGATATCATGTCCTTGCTGATATTTTACAAGTTTTCAGAAATCAGAGTCCCTTTGGTTCCAAAGCTTTCAAGTTGTCTTTACAATGGAAGGCTAGAGATATTGCCTTCTAAAGATTGGGAATTAGAATCTATTCATTGCTTGGAAGTTTTGGATATGATAAGAGAACATATAACTACTGTAACTGGCTTGAAAGCAAAACCGAGCGTAACTGATACTTGGGCTACTACCAAAGTTCGAAAATTCTTACTTGCTCGTGTATACGTTGCTTCCATTTTATACGGCTACTTTTTGAAATCAGTTTCATTGAGATACCATTTAGAAAGAAATTTATCTTTAGCTAACCATGATGTTCATCTTGGTCATAGGACATCCCTATCATTTAAGGATATGTGTCCTTATGGTTTCAAGGATGCAATCTTTGGTCATTTAAGTAACATACAATCCATAGGACAAGGTTTAATAAGACAGGAAGAGGAAATTGAAGACTTGAAGTGTTATGTTATGAGCTTTCACCCTGGTTCATTGCAGAGGTGTGCCAAATTGAGATCTAAGGAGGCTGTGAATTTGGTTAGGAGTTATAGTTGTGCACTTTTTAACAACCATGGCTCTGATTCGGTCGAGAACGACGACATTATTTTGACTTCCTTTTCTAGTTTGAAGAGACTTGTCTTGGAAGCTGTTGCTTTTGGATCATTCCTCTGGGAAACAGAAGATTACATTGATGATCTATATAAGCTTAAGGATCAATAAGGTAGTGTAGAGGCACAAGATGAGTATGTTTCAATGTTTGTTGAGCGAATTACCCCCTTGTAGTTGTGTATATAGTGAGATTTGTATTTTTAGCTTGAGTTATGTTGTATAGTACTAGTACACATTTACCTTGTATAATGTATAGTTTTAATTCTTAGGCTTTGTTTGAGTTGATAGAGATTTTACATATTACAGAGTTGAATATGTATCTATATTTTTGTTTTGAGTATTTTACAGCTTTTTCTTATGATGTAATTAGAGACAAGAGTTTTGTATTTACATATTTGCACAGAGTTGAGTTTAAAGACTAGAGCATGGAACCAAAACTCTGGCTTAATTGCAGAATTGAAGCATCTTTTAAATTGAATCTAAATAAGGGGAATCACATACATTTCAACTCTAGTCTTCGATTTGATTAAAATTAAACGATTTAAATTTTAATGATTTTTATAAAATTTAATATATTTTTTTATCTAAAACTTTTTTTAGTCCTTACATAATTATACTACAAGTAGTTTTTGTTGCTGCATAACTATTTTTCAAATTTTTAAATTTCTAAATGATTTTTCCTATACATAGTTAAAATATTAATAAAAATATTCTCAACAAAAATTTAAAATAAAATAAATAAAATGTGAATTTTTTAGATGACATAAACTAAAAATAAAGTAATAAAATATAGATCTATAAATTAAATTTTGAATTTATTTTTTGTAAAAAACCTTTTTATAATGTTATACTATGTTTTTAAAAAAATCATTAAAATATATATGTTAATTCCAACTACGAATAAAACTAATGGATAATTTTTTAGAAAATAAAAAACGTAAATTTTTATAAATGAACTAAAAATTTATCTATCTCAACTTTTTTTAAGTTGTTTAACCCAAAATAATATTTACTAAAATTATTTATAGAATGAGTATTTATAATTTGAGAGGGGGAGTAAAAATGGTTTAGCCGCGTGGTTGTTTCATAGCAAAAAGCCAAAAATCCAATGAGGAATCTGAAACAGAATATGCTCGTCTACGTGGCCTTACAACCAGAATATTATTCTTGATGACTTTCCAATCCTTTAACCTTATCCGTCTAAGAAGGGTAAAACTGTCTTTCTCTTAATAATGAGGATGAAACCGTCTTATGCGCTATTAAAGTTAAGGGTAAAATCGCACATACAAAATTTCTGTTGATGTTAAAGTAGTTGGATGGCATATAGGTAATCGCATACAACATTTTTTTATATCAGTGTGGGGACCACCGTCCCCACCATACTAACAGCCAAGGAATCCCTATTTTAAATTTTTTGAATATATGAAATAATACAATAAAAATATAAAATATTTATTCTCTCCATGTTTTAATTAGTCAAAGAACATTTTTATTTTATTATTTTTCAATTAAAATTTGAATTCTTAAGGACGGAAATAGATTTGATTGACTAACAAGGATATATAATCTTAGTTTATGTCACCTGTATTATTTTTGTTTAGTAAACATAATGAAAACATTTTTTTAGAAGTCTATTATTATATAAATAGTATTTTTTTTATCATCAATACTATTATTTTATATTTTTTTTTGTTAAATCACAATTTTCAGATTTTTTAATGATGTAAGTATACTTTGTAAAAAATAAAAATAATGTAATACTAACATATATAAATTTTTTAAGTATATTTAATTTAAAATGATTATTTGTAGAATATAACTTAAATAAAATATTATATATAACCTCATTCTTTAAAAGGGGTT
>JBBPBT010000850.1:19809292-19830046 GCA_037974875.1 Cicer bijugum | reverse complement strand
AAATTAAATTTTTTTAAAGAAAAACTAAAATTTTCATATTTAAAATAAAATACCAATTTTTATTTTACATTGATATATTTTTTATCACATTATTTTGTTGTAATGTTGATTTAATTTGAACAATAATTTTAACGCTATATGTAATATATAAAAAATATTAGTATCTCACACACTTTATTTTTTGATATTTCTACACACTTTGTTGTTATTTTTTTAATGAAAGTATTTTGTTGTTATGTATGTTATTAAAGTTTTTATTAATAAATATTATACGAGTTGGAATGAATAAATATTTTTAAATTACAAAATATATAAATATTTTTTAATATAAAGAAATAAATAAATATAAATTCTTTGGTTTCTTCTCCTTTCGTTTTTGTTCTACGCCTTCTTTATTTTCTCTCTCTAAGCCTTTCCCCCTCTTCGCCTCTCTTTCTTTCTCTCAAAAATCAATTTCCATCACCTTTTTTCTGAGAATCTTCATTCGCATTGCTGATCCGTGCTTATTCATTTCTTGACCCTGCTCCGATTATATCCAATTATCTTACACGGTGCGTTTTTTCTTTCATTTTTCTCTTTTCAATTTTTCTTTTAATTTTTTCTGCGTTTCGTTTCGTTAATTTCAAATTCTGCGTGTTTCTTTCTTTCTTCCCTTTAGGTTATACCTGGTAAGAAAACTCCAATGCAGCTTCAATTATGATTTTTCTTTTCGTATTACGATCGGTTTGCTTTGTGAGAGAATGATGAATGAAAAATGAAGTTGAGTTTTCATTACTGGTTTGAGTTGAAGCAATCGTTTATAATTTATTACAGTGATCAAAATCAGATAATTTATTTTTTTGAATTATTTCTAGATAGATTGTGTTGAAACGTGACGTTTGGTTAATATATGATTGTTGTACATTGGGATGGTAACTTTATTTTTATTTTTTAATTCCAGTATTCTGTTTGTTTCTGTTTTTGTTTATAGTGATTGCTCTAATTAGACTGTCTTGACACACATAGTTTCAGCCTAAAAAGTGATTATTCCTGAATAAAAAATGATTATTTCTCACAATTGAAGCCTAATCAAAAGACATTAAGTTTATAATTTATTTTTCCTCTTTTCATTTCCATGTTTTGTAAATCGGGTCTTCGATCTGGCTGGCTTATTAAATTTGGCACTTTACAGCTGGCCAATAGATTTTGATTTTCATGGACAGGTTAAATAGAGGAGTATAAGTTAAATTTTGAATGCAACAGAACATAGTTGTTAGGGTCAGAGTCTCCGTGGGAAGGTTGGTTTTCTGATCAGTGTCGTGCTTGTATTTTATTCTTGGGTATATTGGATGAGCAAATGCAATAAAGCATTTGAGTCTTAGGGTAGTAGTAAATACCTTTGAGTTGGCTTAACAAGGTGTGATTTTTCATTGTTGAGTTTGCACAGTGAAATAATATATTACTGTATTTTCTTAATATTGTACTTCCCAAGTGCACTTATTCTTTGCTTGATGTTAAGGAGGTAATTAATTTTTAAAGGGATCAACATTTATAGTTTCTACTGCAGCTTATCACCTGTTTTCCAATATACCAATGCAGTTTGAAGTTAATGTAATCAAAATGGATTGGCATTTTAATATCCAAACGTTGTCACCTAGTCAACAGAGGTTCTGAAGGCTGCAACTCCTTGACATACTGCTTACTCTTTGTGGATTGCTTCTACAATGAAAAGTGGATTGTTGATGATATTAAATGCTCCATGCTGCATTTCAACTCTAACTCAAATCTTTAAACTAAGTGCCAACACAGTGTCGACAGTTAGACACCTCTTCATGGAATCGGTTCCAGTCTCTATGAAGTGTTATTGGTTATAGTGTTAATAGTTAAAAAATGGAAAGGTTGGTTTCTTCTCATTCATTGAATTGTGTACAATTGCTTGGTTCTCACTATTGTCAGCAGATTAATATATTTCTTGTTTGGCTTTTTCTTTAGGTATAAAATTTTGAGAGAGCTCGGAGATGGTTCTTGCGGTCATGTATATAAAGCCCGTGATATGAGAACTTATGAGATTGTAAGCAACTTTAGCTAACTAAAAGCAAACTTCTCAACTTGGGCTTATTCAAGTACTTTTGTTCTTCTAGCATAAATTATCTTTCATTGTGTCATGTTTGTCCCAAACTAATCAGTTTATGACATTTTCCTTTCATTATCTCTGTATCCCCAAATCTTTTGTATTTTGATTTTCATCTTTCTCTAATAAAATGATTCTTTAACAAAAATTTGGAAGCATAATCGTTTTGCAGTATGACTTCACTAATTTTTTTTCAATATTTGAAGTGCTTCTATATTAAACACAAGGAAATATGAAGAGTATATGCTTGAAAGTTTGGCTTTCATGATTAAATAACTTCTAACCATCTTTTTGGATGCATCAAGGAGTTTTGGTGGGTTTTACTTTAATTTTTTTTTGGTTTATAATGTATTATTTCCTGCAAGTGCATTGCATATACAAATTTTGACATTCAATATTACATTCTGTCTGTTCTCGAGCGGAACATAAAGAGTCTCTAAGGAGTCATAGATGTGTCTTGATGGTGGTCTTGCTTGCCAGCTGGGGAGGTATTTGCAAAGGACACTCCAATGAGAGGTTCAACTATAGAGTGGAGACATACAACATAATACAAGCAGCAAATGCTTGTTCAAGAAGGATATGCATGTGCAACTATTTGATTATCCGACATGTTTGGTTCGTATGTTTGTCTTGTCCACTAGGGCACTAATATTGGAGGAGGCAACATGATGTATTAACCATACATTTTTATCATTGAATTTGGACTGTGCCGGTTGAACGGAAGAGTTTACTGGTGGAAGACAACCTCAGTTTGTTTTACACCTACATATAGGAACTTCCCTTAGGTGTAAATATCTTTGTTTTGACTACTCTTATATTGTAGCTCATTTAAGCATTGAAGTGCCTTTAAGAACTACCTCTCCCGCTGGAAAGCAGGACCACCATCAAGATACATCGGAGACTCCTCATTTTCTACACGAGAACACTATCTAATTGTATAGAGTAAATGTATAATATGTTTAAAGTGAGATGTGTCACTGGGTATTCTATGGGTGGAATGCAATAAAGATGTTATACATACATTTTGTATTGATGATCAAAACAGTTCTCTTTCATTGCATTAATTATAAAAACATGTTTTACTTTGACTCCCCCTCATGAGGTGGTGTTATATCCATAAAGTGAACTTTCCAATGTTACATTTTGGGATATCTTTTTGATGTTATTGCTGCTATCCTCATTTTATCTATCAGGTTGCTGTCAAAAGGTTGAAAAGAAAGTTTTGCTTCTGGGAAGAATACACAAATTTAAGAGAAGTTAAGGTATGAACTTTAGTAGATTTTTTGTACTCATGGTGATTAAATATACATTCTTCGAACTTAGTAAAGATTTTAGAGTTTATTTGGTTTGAGAGCATTTTTGTTACAAAATTGTCCCCTGGTTTTCAATCAGGTATCTTGCTTTCATAGAGTATAGGTAACATTGAAATCAATAGAATTTTTTTTCTCAAACCAAATAGACTTTTATTTAGATATTGATTGTCTCCACTGATGTGCATTGTATTCCTCTTGCAGGCCCTCCGTAAAATGAATCACCCAAATATCATAAAGTTGAGAGAGGTTGTTAGAGAAAATAATGAACTGTTTTTCATTTTTGAATACATGGTAAACAAATATTTATTGTCCATCTTTAATTTATTTATTTATGATTTATATACTTAAGATTCATCTCGTAATGTTGAGTGATTTTTACATATTTTTCTTGATAGACATTTTTACATATCGTTTAACAAAACACATAAAGATCAAAATGAAGAGTGATATATTATCTCTTTATCTTGTAAATGTTGAGGAAAAAATTTGCTCATAGAGAGGAGGAGGATAGTAACTAGGATGAAATGATATTGTCCTAGAATTCAAAACAACAGAAATGGTTGAGAAACTACCTAAATGACAGGCTGAAATAATTGTGTGCACCCATTGACGAAAACCACTTTTAATATCCTAGAAGAACAGGGTCAGGGCAATGTCCTGAAATCTTAATTTGGCAGAAAATGCAATATTGTTACACTCGCGTTACGCAACTCTTGAAGTATTAGGTAGGTGGGGAGGGAGGGTTATGCAAAGTTAGTACATTATTTGGGTTCGTGGTACGTTCTGATGTTTTAATCGGTATGCTATGATTGATTTTTTTCATCTCTTCTACTTAAAAACAATAAAGTACATAAACAAAAATATTTCTTTGGTCACTGCACAAATTATGTAACTATGGTAAACCTACTCAGGCTTAAGGTTGGATGGAGGTCTGTAATGCCTCCTGCTTTAGCAGTGAGCTTAACACAACATTTCATCTTTCAGGATTTTAATCTTTATCAATTAATAAAAGAGAGAGAAAAGCCCTTGTCAGAGGAAGAGATACGATGCTTTATGAAGCAAGTGCTCCATGGACTTAGTCACATGCACAAGAACGGATTCTTTCATCGGGATTTAAAACCTGGTTAGGCATATAACTCCATTTAGCAAATTTCTGATGGTGCCTTGTATTTATGTTTCCAGTTCAATCTGTCAAAAGATTCAAAGGTATCATGACCTGATAGGTATGTTTTCTTCTATACAGAAAATTTGCTGGTGACTAATGACGTTCTTAAAATTGCTGATTTTGGACTGGCTAGAGAAGTATCATCAATGCCTCCATATACTCAATATGTTTCCACACGGTGGTGAGTTATCTTCTCTCATGTCGTCGTCTTTGTTAGTCTCTCTTTTAACACATCTTTGTGGACAACTTTGGGTGGAACATTCGATATTTTATGGACATTTTGTGAGTGCATTTTATTTAAGAGATTTCATCATCACGTTATCAACTTTGTCACATTTTGTTTTTCGGAATTTAGGTATCGAGCTCCTGAAGTGTTGTTGCAGTCTCCACGTTATACTCCTGCCGTTGGTAAGCATTAATCTCCTGATATTGCTCTTGATTTTCTTTTTGAGGTGGTGAATAATAAACACAATTTTTTTGCAGACATGTGGGCTATTGGTGCTATATTTGCTGAACTTTTTACTTTGACCCCCATATTTCCTGGTGAAAGGTATCTCATGTTTTGTCTTTGGTTGTGTGCTACAGTGATGATGGCAAGACAACTCAATTCACTTACGTATTTAATAAACTTTATTCATTTATGTACAAGCTATTTGCTATGCTGGTTACATTTGAATATTTTATGGAGCCATGTTTTCACTTTTAGTATTTATGGTTCAGGTTTTTGATAACTAATTTACTAATGGGCAATATTGTTTTAAATGACTTAGAAACAACCTATGATTATCCTATCTGAATTATTTATAACAAAATCTTTTGCTTTTACATATTTCCGTCATAAATATGAAACTTTCCTCAACCGTAAATTATAGCTGATACTGACATTTGATAGCTAAACTGGAAGCTTCTTCAAAATAAACGATTTGGTTTTGACTCATCTTTTATATTCCTAAAAATGCACTATTGGGCTTTTTATCGCATCTTAATTATAAAATTATTTTTCTTCAATGTCAGTGAAATAGATCAACTGTACAAAATATACTGCATTCTTGGTATGCCAGATTCAACTTGTTTCACCATAGGTGCAAACAACTCTAGGCTATTGGACCTTGTTGGTCAAGAAGTTGTAAGTGTTCACATAGCAGTAGTGCAGTCATGTAATATTTTGTTATCAACACGTCCCATATTGTTAATTGTCATGAACCGTGATTGTTGTGCAGGTTCCACCTATGAAGCTTTCTGATATCATTCCAAATGCTAGCATGGAAGCTATAGATTTAATCACAGTATGTTTTGGTCAATAGCATTTTTCTGTCTTCATATCAATAATACAAATTTTGACTGTTCTATTTATGTCAAATAGTGCTATCTTTCAGTATCTACTGCATTGTGTAAATTTTGCAGCAATTGTTATCATGGGACCCATCAAGAAGGCCAGATGCAGATCAGTCACTGCAGCATTCTTTTTTCAATGTAACATTTTCTCCGAAGCCTGTTCTATTTTACTTAATTCCTCCAATTTACTAACATACTGGACAGGTGGATACAAGGGTTCCTTGTTCACTCAGTGATCCACTCGAGCTGAAGCTGAGTTGCAAGAGTGAGGAAATTTCTATTTTCGTTCTGTCTCATATCCTTCTTTTGAGATCATTCAGTTTGTTATATAAATATTACTATGTTAAATAATAATTGCATTGTGATAATTTCTTTTGACACTAGTGTTTATTGCTTTTTTTCTGCATTGCTCTCAGGGGCAAAACCAAATCTTGAGCTGAAGCTGCAGGATTTTGGCCCTGATCCCGATGATTGTTTTCTTGGCTTGACATTGGCTGTAAAGCCTAGTGTTTCAAACTTGGGTATAGTATTAGTATATCTTAACTCTTTATTTACTATAGAAAATGTAATTAATATCTGTTGGCCCAAGTGACTGCTTTCCTGCCACCCAATTTTTGTAGAATATTGTGGTTGGCATTGTTGCTTGTTTGTAATATAATGGAAATAATCCAATTCTTTTGTTGAAATTTTCCTCTTTGCATAACAAATAAATTCCTATTTTCAAATTTAATGTTTGTGGCGACTTCTTGATCCTTCTCCAAATGTTCTGTCTCGAGGATTGAGGTGCCTCTTTTGTAAGCCAAATTGGCACAGATTGGTAGCAAAAGTTATATCGTACACTAGAAGTTGGCTGACTTTATTAATTTAATTATGACTTCTCATTTCTTATTTTCTGTAAATAAATAATCTTCATGTCCAACCATGTCATAAACACTGTGGTTACTATTCATGACACCCCTCTATTTTTATGATATAATTAGCAATTGTTGGCCTTCGGAATGATGTTGAATACAGAACTCCCTAGAGTTATGATCTCATTCCCATTCTTTGAAACTTGCAATGGTATGTTATAAAAAGAAAAAGTCAAGGCTTTCATTCTTATAGAAGATTGACTGAATTGGTGAGAGTCTATCTATTAAATAAATAGATGTCTTTGGGTTGAATATTTATTTATCCAAATGTGTCTCATTTGAGGATGCTATATTGAGCAATATTCTTGTTGAATTTGTGTTCTGTTTTTTTAAAGAAGCCTACAGTTCTCTGAAAAGTCTAAACTTTTTCCAATATTAAATTTTCTTCACTTTGTACATTTGGTAACCCTGACCTTTCTTCACATTACAAATTTTCTTTCACTTTCTCCATTTTTTTTTCTCGATAGTAGATATTCCTGACCTTTTGATTATTGTCATTTCCTGCAGATGTGGTTCAAAATGCATCGCGGGGCATGGGAGAGGTTGGTGTACAGTGCTGTATATCCAGAAGCATATCATATTCCATTTATTTTGTTTTGAATTCCTAATATGATAGCTGTTTATATCTCGTTTGACGTAATACAATATGAAAATGCAGAATATGCTCTTTTGCTCGGATTTTAATGATCATTCAGACCAATCAGGTGATTCTTAGTTGCTTACCATCTATTTGCAATATAATCTTTCATAGTCAAGTTACCTATGTTTGCAGAGGAGAGATAGTGTTTACTTTTTTTAAAAGTTTGATCAATCTTGACATATTTTTCAGGAAATCTTCATTCTAATTCCATTCTGTTGTCTAATAAATGAATTATGTTACGTAAAGGATAAAGTACCAAAACAGACAGTGGAGAAATCCTTCTGTATACATAAATGGTAAAACTGTGTAGGTGTTGAACATTAAGATCTTGCGAGAAACAATTGAACGCTCTTACCAGAAAATAGAGAAGAAATCAATTGAACCCCCATATATATTTGAACAACTACCACATAAATTTTACAGAAATCAAATTAGCTGACGATCATAATGATACCAGGACAATCCTATATCTTGATTAGTGGCTTATTTTTTTGTTTATGGCATCTTAGATTTATTTTGAACTAATATGTTAAACAATTGTTTGAAAATATGGAAAAACACTGCAATACTAATAATAGGATGCAGGAACGATCAATGAGGGTTGGGTCTAGTGGAAGGGGCTAGACTCCCACAACATGGTGAATCTAGGTTTGAATCCCTGCGGGGAGAGGTACCCACATTTAGTGTCCGACGCGCGTCAAATAGGATTATCTTTAGTGGAGGGAACCTATGAGAAACCAAAAAAAAAAATGCTGCAACTTCTTACTTGACCAGATCCTATGTGCTGTGATGTCATAAGAAATTACTAAAAATTGTTTTGCCTAATGCACAGGCAGCCTTTGTTTATGTAATCTTGTGTTGACCTGACCCTAAAGGCTAAAGTTGCTTCGTAACTTCTCCGAAGCAACAGTACTGACTACTTGATTAAGGTCTTTTTAGGTAAATGACTGACTTGCAATCGGCCTTTTTTGTGTCAAGGGACAAAATGCTAACATTGTGGAACTACTTGAATGAGATGTGACATTTCTACTTTTTCTCTTTTGAAACTTTTCTGTCAACTTTGATTTTCTTTGTACTTGATACTAACAAGTTCTTTTATTGTGCGATCTAGTTTTTTGGACATTATTATCTCCTGATCAGAGTGGAGTTCACAACTCAGCAGAGACTTCATTATCGTTGTCATTTGGGTAAGTTTTTGTCAATACTACACATACACAGACGGTATCATTATAATTTGGCGTTTATTTTTAATATTATAATATTAAAAATAAATATCACAATGTTATTGATCATAAGATAATGTAAAAGTAGAACCAAGACTATGTTTCTGACTTTTAAATGAATAAAAGTTATTTGTGATCTTGCTTAGTATATGGGATTAAATGCTTCATCACTCCAAAGAAATATAAGATGTTGAAATGGATTCAACTGCACTCTTTTTAGCTAACTCTATGGCTGCTAGAAGATTGAATTAGATATTAGGTATATGCATTACACTGTTTACCAAATTGAAACAGAAATGCATGATTAGTCGTTTCCCTTATTTTGCATTGGCTTGTCTTCTTGACAGATCTGTTCAACACCAGCCAATTGGAGTTCCACAGACAGCGGGATTTTCTTTTCAGCCTTTGCAGCCTAACATCTTAACTACACCATTTTTGACCCTGTCTTCTCCGTTCCAGCGTGGGCACTGCCTTTGAATGATTGTTTGAACTTTGAACAATGCTGAAAGATCTTGAATCTTGAGAATGCATCAAGCAGTTTTTATTCAAGTTAATTATTTGTACAGCTCTGTTTAGCATTAAAATAGTTTCACATTATTGCGAGATAACAATCTCTATAAAGATATTTGATCTCATTGGAATTTGTAATTTTAACAACTTCCTCGTCCTGAATGCCACTGTCTAGAAGTATACTTTTAAAAAGCATTTACTCAGAACATCGAATGCTCTGATGTCTGAAAGTTAACTTTTGGACATTTTATAACGCATGGATGGCAACTTTTGGACGATTTACGAGAATAAAGACTATATACTGAAAGTTTTTTTTTCAATGACAATAAATTACAATTTGGCACCACATTAAAGAATTATATAACTTTTCTTTTTCAATTTTTATTAAGACTTTGACAATTGACACATTGTAATAGGTTGCCAATGTAAAATAATTTTACATTGATGGTACATAGGGATGGGAATAGGCTAGGCCGTCCGTAGGGGTCTATGGTCTGACCTACTTTTGGCTTGGTCTTACCTATTTAATAAAAAAGTTAGGTTCAGACTGTTTTTAAAGCCTATTTATTTAAATAGGTCAGACTCAGACTTATAAAAAAGCCTATTAGGCTTGACAGACCGGTCTATATATATATTTATTATTTATTAATATTATTTTTTATTATTATATTAATAATATTATTTTCTATTTTAAATTCTATCAATTAGACAATCACTTAGTAATCATTTCATATTCAGTAGTCGTTCCATATTTGGTAGCAGTTCTATATTTGGTAGTCGTTTCACATTCGGTAACCGTTCAATTAGTCAATCACTAAGTAGTTGTTCTTATTTGTTTAAGAGGTAATAATAGTTGCATATTTGGTAGTCGTTTCACATTCGGTAACCGTTCAATTAGTCAATCACTGAGTAGTTGTTCTTATTTGTTTAAGAGGTAATAATGGTTGCATATTTAGTAGTCGTTTTACATTCGGTAACCGTTCAATTAGTCAATCACTGAGTAGTTATTCTTATTTGTTTAAGAGGTAATAATGGTTGCGTTTAAAAAGGTTTACAGGTCAGGCCAAACTATTAAAAAGGTCAGACCAGACCGAAAAAAAAAACCTATGATAGGTCGTAGGCTGAAAAAATAAATTGTAGGCTAGGCTCAGACCTTTCAAAGCAAAGTCTGGTCTGACCTATTCCCACCCTTAATGGTACATGTCATTTATTGTCTAAATTATTTATTTTTGTTCAAATGTAAGCTTTTGATTTAAAAGATACAAATGAAGTCTTTTGTAGTCACCATGTAGCAAACAATCCAAATGTGTTTGATTTTGTAGTGATGAGAATTGATTTTAGTTTAAACTGACTTAACATAAATTGATTTATGTTTAATCATGTTAATATAAAAGTGTTTCTTATAAATTTATATTATTTGAATATTTTGTATTAAAATTGATTTTGGATGTATAATTATAAAAAAAAAAGTTAATTGTGTGCTTTCTTTTCTGATTTAGACAGTCATTTAAAATTATGGTGCATTATTAAATTTAATATAATTGTATAAAAAATAGTAAATTTTTTTTGCAAAATGCATATTATAAACTTAAAGAAAATAAAACAAAATTACTAAATTAGAATAAGAGATTAATAGATGTTAATTGTTAGTGTAAAATTATTATATTTAGAGAACCAATCACAACTGTTCATGGTACGATTATTGTCTCAAACAATTACCAAAATACAATGGCATATCAAAATCAATTACTTTAATTGACCAATTATTTTGATTGACCGCCAATGTAAAATTAGTTTATACTGAGGGTACATAATCTATTTTCTCTTGGGGATATAAGTATTGAAATATTATCACCATACTAATGAATTTGCTTGTACTCTATAACTTAATCATGAAATGAGTCTCCAAGACAATATCTATCTCTAACAAAATGGTTGAGCTAAAATGATTAATGAATTTCTGTTAAAACTAAATTGTTTGAAAGAATTCGAGTTTATCTTACATGATAGGTTTCCTAGGTTATTTGGTTTGTGTTCAAATAAAAGTGTGTCACCGGCGGATGTGGGATTGGGTGTGAACGAGAGGTTTGAGAGTTTATTATGAAAGTGACTTTTAATACAATGGGAGGAGTGTATGGTTTTGTTGGTGTTGATGAGCACGGTGTTGGCATAATGATCATAAGAAGAAGTTATTCAACCAAATTTGGTTATGTTGTGCTTTGAAATGAAATCGTTATTGTGGATTCACCTATCCATACTTGAAGTTGGAATCAACTAAGGTGTCTTTTTTTTCTCGACGACTCTTGAATGACAAGCTTCCCATCAAGGTTAATCGGGTTCATTGATAGGTTGTTCAATGGAATATTAATGATTGTGGATTTGGTTGCACAAGTGTAAATAACATTCAATATTTATTTTTTGTGCTATCTATTAATAATTTAGCTCATGCTCAATAGTTTAATAATTTGGTGATCAAAGGCTGACAAAGTTTTTTGACAACGACTTCATTGTATTTGGTTAATTTAGAAGTATCAGAATAATACGATTTTTAAAAGTGAGACATCACTTACTAATTTTGAAGAATGTTTAGTTTTTATCTCGAGTGTTTTTTCATATCATAAGAGTATCATAGCTCTTCATCTCTCTTTCAACATATCCAATAGTCTACTGGTCCTTGTATTTATTTTGAAATTTGTGTCATTTATGATATATTCTATCAATTTGAATCATATTTTTACTAAAGTTTATAAATTTAAATGAATGAATAAATATATTTTTAATAACATAATAACTATTACTACACTGCCAAATATGGATATGTTTATTTGTTGTAAAATAACTGCACAATTCACACTCTAACATTGATTAAAGATCAAATATTTCATATTGCATAATAAATTTCATTGAATAAAACAATTTCATATAATAGCTGAAAATTGTAATTGCGTCACACATTTACATTATATAATCCAATTACATCATATAAATGCGGTACTAGAGACGTGATCTCAACTAAAATCTCAAGTTACATGAAATCAAACATTCCATATTGCATAATCAATGTAAATGAAAAAAACAAAATTTAAAACAAAGTAAAAAAAAAATTAATTTATTTTAAATACACCACTTAATTTAAATCAGTAGTGAATCGATACAGCTTACCGGTCGTGTTCGGTAGGAGGGTTTTTTATACAAGACTTTTCCATTTTTACCATTCACAAAAGCATTAAGTTTCAACATTGTATCCAACCATTTTTATTAGAACCAAAATAATAAATAAAAAAAGTGCTGTTGTAAGAAAAGAAAGAAAAAAAAAAAAAAACAGTTCACTGCGGTTGGTCGTAGAGTTGGATGACTGCGGTGTGTTCTCCTTTCTCCCAAAGTGACACTGCAAGTTCATACGAACTCAACAAAAATCTTGAAACGATCTCTATCAATAATAACCTTACACAATTACACAACATTTTCAGTTTTTACTAAAACTCATCGTTGCTTACCATGTCCAAAATCGAACCAACCTCAACCCGATTTGTAATTGAACCACTCTCCCAATTCGACCTATCCACACACTCTCGCACCACCACCGTCCGATCAATCGCCGTCACATCACTTTCAAATCCAACCATTCTCTATGTCGGCACTAACTCCGGAACCCTCTTTTCCCTCTCCGCCGACACTAACCACACCATCACTTCTCAAAACGGGACCGTTCCCTCCGATTCAGCTTCTTTTCTACATAAGCTGTCGTTTATTCGAAGCGTTTCGGTTAGCGACTCTCCTGTGGACACCGTTTTGGTTCTCGCTGATTTAGGGAAGGTTTTATTGCTCTCCGATGGTTCGTTGTATTTGGTTGATTCGGAATTATCAAATCGCGCTTTTAGGTTAGGGTTTTCTAAAGGTGTTGCGGTGGTAACCAGAAGGAAGATGAGAAATAATGAATCCGAAGGTTTAGGTTTTGATATGAATAATCAAAATCACAGGTTTTTGCAGAAATTGGGAGGGTTGATTGTGAAAGATGGTGAAACACAGAGTGGGGCTTGTGTTTTAGCACTTGCTATTGGGAGAAAGTTGGTGATTGTTGAACTTGTTTTAGGGAGTGGTAAAAGTGGGAAGAGTGATAAAGATTTTAATAATGGTTCTCTTGTTGTTTTGAAAGAGATTCAATGTGTTGATGGTGTTGTTAGTACTATGGTTTGGATTGACGATTCGATTTTCGTTGGTACTGTGAATGGTTATAGTTTGATTTCGTGTGTTAGTGGACAGAGTAATGTTATATTTTCGTTGCCGGATGTGTCTCGGCCGCCGCGGTTGAAGTTGTTGCATAGGGAGTGGAGGGTGTTGTTGTTGGTGGATAATGTGGGGGTTATTGTTGATGTTCAAGGGCAGCCAGTAGGGGGTAGTTTGGTGTTTCGGCACGGGATGGAATCAGTTGGGGAGTTGAGTTTTTATGTGGTTGTTGTGAGTGATGGGAAGATTGAGCTGTATAATAAGAAAAATGGGGTGTGTGCTCAGGTGTTGCCGTTTGGTGGGGAAGGGATTGGACCTTGTGTTGTTGCAAGTGAAGAAGATAAGGGTGGGAAAATTGTTGCTGTTGCAACTGCTACCAAGGTATGTTATGGTGTGAATCTGATCACACTGTGATCTTCATTCAGGATATATACACTTTGACATATTTGTGGTTTTGTTGTTGAATGTTTGTGTGTGTTTTTGGTCTTTAAGATGTAAAGCTTGAATGGTGGTCTTTAAGTAGTTTGTAGATAGGTCTGTCCTGAAGCCTTGTATATGTAGAGTAACAAATAACATTATTGGGTTAGGAAACTCATTCTACATAACATGCTTAAAATGACAGTGAAAATGGGAACTTAGTTGAAATAGTTGTAGAAGATTCGAGCACTGAGGATATTGTTTAATTGTGGGTACCTTCAATTTGAAAAGTTAAAACTATGTTTTGTAGTACTTCAATTCAAACTACTTAAAATTCAGATGTTGGAGGTCCAATTTCATGTATATCCTTTTTTCTTTATCGTCTGGAGCAGTGGACCTACAATGGACGAAGTCACGGCTATTAAAATTTGGGATTTGACTAATTTAATTTGTGTGTTTGATTAGTTAAAGCACAGATTAAGGTGCCTCTTTTCTATGTTAGTGGAGAACCGCCCAATTTATATGTAATTAATATTTGGCAGCATGAAGGCAGTAACTTTAAACATTGAGGATCTTTTGCAGCCAGCTAAATGCTTAGTGGACAAAAAAACTAATTTGAAACTTAAAATAGTCAGTTAAGTAATTAGAGCCTGAGGGAAAATTAAGATGCATATCTATAGCTAGCTGGATTGAATTTTCTGCTACTATAGTAAGTATCTACATATTTTCCTTGTAATGTCGGATGTAAGAATGACCTAACATTTGAGCCTTGTGGATTATTATTCTATGACTGATGGTATCCTTTTTCTTATGTAGACTCAGTGTTATATATATAAGGTGGCAGGTTTTAAAGACTATAGAACTTTGTTCCCTGGTGGTTGGTAAATTTTTTGCAAAATTTTCATTATCAGTCATTCATTAAGATGGAAAAAATTCATGGCCTAATTTTTATATTTTATAATGAAATCAACAGTACTTCATTATGAGTAACCGTTGGACCTTCAACCTGGTCGGATATTATAAATATAGTCTTGAGTCCTAATTTGACTGAGTATATTGAAGCATGTATTTGATTTCAGTCCTAGATTGTTTTTTCAGTTTGGTATCATTAAGTACAAAATGGCATTGAACTGACTGCACTCACTGCAGTAGTACCATACGCCCTTGACATCAGATTTCTTGTCACTTATCACATTAATTTATGCCCATCATTACAATTTTAATTGATTTGGAAAGTGCATGTGTTAGGATATACAAATAGGGATAATAGGAGTAAATCAAGGAATCCAATTCTTGGGTTCCTAACAGCATGCAAGTAATTTGTTATAACTACGACCTTTATGCTCTCATAGTAATAGCTCATTGCAGAAATTCATGTCTTTTTTTTACATATACTACTAGGTCGTGTGTTATCAGAAATTACCATCTGTAGAACAAATAAAAGACCTTTTAAGGAAGAAGAACTATAAGGGAGCCATATGCTTGGTAGAGGAGCTTGAGTCTGAAGGTGAAATGTCAAAAGATTTGCTCTCATTTATTCATGCTCAAGTGGGGTTCCTATTGCTTTTTGACTTGCATTTTGAAGAAGCCGTGGATCACTTTCTGCTCTCTGACACAATGCAACCTTCTGAAATATTCCCATTTATAATGCGAGATCCAAATCGCTGGTCCTTACTGGTACTATTGTGTTTGTCTCCTTTTTTTTATATATTACTTTCACAACTGTTTTTTTTTAAAAAAATTTATGTTGGTTCTGTCATGGCCAAAGCCACCAGAAATAAAACTTTGAAATATGAAGAAACGCTCCTTGTTAGATTAGTCTCAATTACTATATCAGTCTCAATTTATATATTTGACAAATTGCTGTTATATACTTGGTCATATGCATGTTCTTCTCTCAAGCAGAATTGGGCTTAAATATGTTGTGAAGTTCTATGCAAATTTATATTAAACAATGTGAACTGTTTGGTTACAATAACAAATTCTATGTCTGTTGTGCTATGTTGTAAAATTTTGGTCTTGTCCATAATACCTATGAATTATTCAAATATTTATAGTTTGTGCTTTATGAATGTGGTACAGAGGTTCAAACTGGCTTTTGTAGGTTCCTAGGAATCGGTATTGGGGTTTGCATCCTCCCCCAGCCCCGCTTGAAGATGTAGTAGATGATGGCTTGATGACAATCCAAAGAGCATCTTTCCTAAGGAAAGCAGGTGTAGAAACAATAGTAGATAATGATCTTTTTCTGAATCCACCAAATAGAGATGATTTGTTGGAGTCAGCAATCAAAAACATTAGCAGGTTTATATTCCCTTAGTTTGCTATGCATTTTACTTGATAGAAAATGATATACATCTTTTTTATTTGATATGGAAAAATAGAATATGAGTTCTTTTTAATAGAAGAGATAAGGGAATCTGGTTAGTTATATATCACTTATCTGCATCCCAAAAGATAGGAAATTACATTTATTATATTGCTAGTTCTTCTGGTATCTACATTTATCCTATCCAAAGCCCTATAACCCGGGACATAGAATTTGAAATCTCTTTTGGCTCTTACGTCACCCCCTGTAGGATGGCTTGAAATTGTCTCCCACAGATAGCTCATGTATGGAACTATTACAGTACTTTTTGGACTTGCCCTTGCCCCCTTGGTGAGAATATCTGCGTCTTGACCTGTTGTAGTGACACAGGGTATGCAGAACTCACCAATCTTTATCTTCCCTTCAGTGAAATGTTTGTCTACTTCCATATGTTTAGCTTTGTCACGGAAAACAATTGTGAGCTATGCAAGTTATTTACTTGTCACAGTAGACTTACCTTGGTGTCGAGTTACCTAACCGTAACTCTGTCTGTACTATGTAGTCTTTCAATCTACATAACCTCTCACATTTTGTGGGCCCTTGATCTATATTATGCTTCAGTACTACTCCTAGCCACCAAATTTTGTTTCTTCTCCATGTAACAAGGTTCCCTCTGACAAATGTACAGTAACCCCAAGCAGATCTCCTGCCAATGGTACTCCCAGCCCAATCTGCATTGATGTAGGCTTGTATTTTTGCAAGTATCCATGCTACTTATACTGTAATCATCTTCCTGGTGGCCCTTTGTTTATGAGTATTATATACAGGTATTTGGAGGCCTCTCGAGAGAAAAAACTAACGCAGTCAGTTAGCGAGGGGGTTGACACTCTATTAATGTATCTCTATAGAGCCCTAAATCGTATTGAGGATATGGAGAGGTTGGCATCTTCTACAAACTGTTGTGTTGTGGTATGTGCAGTTTTTTTTATTTTTTGTGGATTCAATATATACAAATGGTTATGTTTTGCATCTATGTTAAAATGTATTGAAATCTCTTCAATCAAAATTTGGACAGTTAAATGTGAAGTAAAAGGAAATGTGGCTATTATTCTCTTAGAAAATTTGAAATAAAATTCTTGTTATTGGCATGATCAAATTCAAAGTTCTCCAAAAAGAGAATTGTGTCAACTGCAGAATGAAACTGTGAAACTGGAATGGTAAAATTTAATTCGAACACTAAACAGAAGTGTGAATAGAGAAAAGGAAAGACGGTCTGCATGTCTAAATCGACGCTGCTCTTTAAACAAAGGCATAGGTTGTTTCACTGCATAACATGATGACATTTTCATGGGGTTGTCGTGAGAGATGACCTTATGAGATACATTTTTTTACAGGAGGAGTTGGAACACATGTTAGAAGAGTCGGGGCACCTACGGACCCTGGCCTTTCTATATGCAAGTAAAGGAATGAGCTCAAAATCTGTGTCTATTTGGCGCATCCTGGCAAGAAATTATTCATCTAGCCTATGGAAAGACCCTGCTTTGGATAATATTATACAGGATGGTGGGGAAAACCTTATTTCTGGCAAGGCAATTGCAGCTGCTGAAGCTTCAAAAATTCTTGAGGAGTCATCTGATCAAGATTTGATTCTCCAACATCTAGGATGGGTATGAATGTTAAGAAGTTATCTGTTAATGCAAGTAGAACATCTATAACTGCATGATTCTTCATTTTGGACTTTCTCATTTCAGATTGCAGATATCAGCCAGGTTCTTGCAGTCGAAGTTTTAACTTCAGACAAACGAGAGATCCAGCTTTCTCCAGGTTGGCCTTGATTCTTCAAGCATGCCCATACCCGTGAATTTCTACAATAACATTCTGATAATGTTTTGGATAGTTGATTTTGAGGAATGCAAATTTCAAATTCGTCGATATATGCACATTTTGAATGTACTGTTTGTTTACTTTGGGCTACTTATTACCACAGAATGCTTCATGCGATCTGCCAAAGGGATTTCAAATATTTCATTTCTGTTTATTATACTTTATTTGTGAAATCATTATTCATATTTTAGGTCATTTATACTGCAGATGAAGTCGTTACATCTATTGATCCACAGAAGGTAGAAATTTTACAGAGGTATGCCATTGTGTTACCGGTTGGGAATATTCTCATTTCTTTTGAATTGATGATAATGCTTGAGACTTGTATTGGGATGTATATGGTTATTGATTCTCAGGATTTCATTATGCTATTAATTCTTTTATTGTGTCATTATTGCTTTTATACTCTAATGTATATGTAAACACCTAATGGGTTAAGGGTTGGCCGTTGTAGTTGTAATTTTGTTTTGTACTCTATTTGTAACATTCTGCTTCTTTTGTTTACCCTGGCTTCCTTTTTATTTTAGGTATCTCCAATGGTTGATTGAACACCAAGACTGCTTCGATACTCAGTTGCATACGTTGTATGCCCTATCACTTGCAAAATCAGCAATTGAAGCCTTTGAGTTCGAAAATATCTCTGAAAATCTTGCTAGTGGAAATGCTGAGAGAAAATTTTTGGCTACTTTGAGGAACTCAATCTTTCAGACTCCTGTGCGGGAAAGATTACAAATCTTCTTGCAATCCTCAGACTTGTATGATCCAGAAGAAGTTCTTGACTTGATTGAAGGATCAGAATTATGGTTAGAAAAGGTAATTACAAGTGTTTTGACTATATCTTAAAATCTGTTTATTTTATTTTGATGTATTTTCTATTTATAGTTCATTGTTTCATAGACTATCTTTGGGATCGGTGATGATAAATTCCTTTATGTTCGAAATGATGTTTACCTTATTTTCCCTTACATGACAGGCTATTCTGTATAGAAGACTGGGGCAAGAGACTTTGGTCCTACAGATTTTGGCTTTGTAAGTTTCACTTTAGCTTTTAAATTGTAGCTTTTATCTACTTTTCTTATCAATTCACTAAAACTACATTGTCTGTTGACGTATAATTCCGTGTATGCATTTTTTTATCGTTGATTCATTGTAATTCCATGAACTATTTTATATGATGCCAACTTTATGCTTGTATGTTTTATATTAGATTAGATGGTACTAACTAATCCTTGCCATTCTCTATTAAAAGCTTGCAATTTCAAAAGTCATTTATCTATGTTGGTCTATGTGTATAATGTTCTCATGCTTATATATTTATCTAGTATAATTGTATACATGTGATAGGCCTTGTCTTGCCTCTTTCTGTTCGGGTGCATTTGACACACATTTAAGAACAAGACAAAAAGAACAGTACAAGACAAATAGTTGAGCCTCAACAACTTTTTTTCTTCTATATGTTGTTTGGTAGTTGATGCATATCAAACAATTATGTGTTGTATTTTGTTTGATATGTTTATGACTTTATGTACTAGACAGAACAATATGAAATTTACTACTATGCCTTTTCTGTTGTGCAATGAGTTGCACAACATCAAAGAAGGTTTTTAGAAGGTAGAAATTTTTCCAATATTTAATGTACGAGGTTGTGAGATTGTTGACAACCTTCTGTTGCTCAATTTTTGGTGCAGAGGGTCTTGAGAGGCTGTAGTTTTGGGTGTTTAGACACCAATTTTGGGTAGGCCAATGAACTCACTCAAATTGTTCACAAACTCGTGATTTTATGTGATTTCATAAGACCCCACCTGGTGATACTGAGTTCTCCTCGGTCCCAGTTTTGTGGAGTGCTGTGTTGATCGAGAGACATTGGACTCCAGGTTTATGAGTTGGCACTTGATTTTAATGATCATGCAAGTAAAAGGAGAATTGTGATAATCCTGGTTTACTTATATGCACTAAAAATAAATCTTCATATTATTGACCTTGCTATAATTTGATTTGTTGAAATATTGATATTTGATAGAGGTCAAGGATGTCATTATCTATATTTGAAATTCCTCTCCTAGTCTGATAAGATTTCGATGTTGTTGCAGACTAAAAATAAATGAGAAATATGGATTACTATTTTTAACGAACCAAAAATTGATCCTTCTAGAGTATAGTAACTTGCAATTACTAATAATTTGTGAATAAAAATCCTTCCAAGTCATGGTGGGATATAGAGTTTGCAGATAGGGTTATGTGATTTAGTTTAATTTGATGGATTTCAGAGGACAACTAGATTTCCATATTTCAAGATAATTCGTTTTATGTGAAATTATAAATTTTATTAAAACATGCTGAATAATTGAGTGCAAATGGCTTACAAAGTGTAAAAACACAGAAAACATAGTGTCTTTATTATTAATTATTGTTGTCTTTTGGCGCTCAGGAAGCTAGAAGACAGTGAAGCTGCTGAGCAGTACTGTGCCGAGATTGGAAGAGCTGATGCCTACATGCAGTTTGTCTCCCTTTTACCCTTTGAATGTTTTATTTAAGTAATGGTTATTTAACACCACAATGTTAAATGCTGTTTTTTTTTTTTTTTTTTTCAAATGTCTTCAGATTGCTAGAAATGTATTTGGATCCACAAGATGGTAAGGATCCCATGTTTACTGCTGCTGTTCGCCTTCTTCACAATCATGGAGAATCATTGGACCCATTGCAAGTTTTAGAGG
>JBBPBT010000850.1:19791717-19809282 GCA_037974875.1 Cicer bijugum | reverse complement strand
TACTGTGCCGAGATTGGAAGAGCTGATGCCTACATGCAGTTTGTCTCCCTTTTACCCTTTGAATGTTTTATTTAAGTAATGGTTATTTAACACCACAATGTTAAATGCTGTTTTTTTTTTTTTTTTTGTCAAATGTCTTCAGATTGCTAGAAATGTATTTGGATCCACAAGATGGTAAGGATCCCATGTTTACTGCTGCTGTTCGCCTTCTTCACAATCATGGAGAATCATTGGACCCATTGCAAGTTTTAGAGGTATTAAACTTACCCTATATCAGTTTTAGCAATTAGATAGGACTGTGTCTCATTGGCTGCTCTGGTCAGGCCACAAACCCCTGCTTTGGACTAGCCTACCATTGAACCTGTTGAAAACCAGTGAACCTTGTTTGGAACTGAATTTATTTATGAACTCAGATCCTTGAATTCAGGTGCATGCTGCTTTTTGACTAGGTTAGCATCTCAATGATCCTTGTTGTCAACTAATGCATATACTTTGAAAACACAACATCTAAACAAAAAGATACTGCTACTATACTTGAATTTTTCAACGGTGTTCTATCAGTCACGAAAAGCAGCGACAGCGTGTCAGATGTATGTGGAGATGATCAAGTTAAAAAATGTCAAACACCCTTTTGTTTTGAGAGTGTGGGCCATGATTGCATGGGTCACCAGATTGGCCATAAAGGTGTTATACAAAATATTCCTATTTATACCCATTATTGCATTAGGAGTGTTTCAGATCAAGCATTGTTTTGCTAATCCAATAATTACTGCAGTTCATGCCATTATGATGTGTTTTGGTCCATTCTCTTGTCAAGTTGGGTGTTGCATGTAGGATGTGATGTAAAATTGCTTGTGTTCTTAATAATATGCCATTATAATGTGTTTTGGTCCATTCACTTGTCAAGTTAGGAAAGGTTTTATAGAAATGTCTGATATCTTTTTTTAATAATTTTAAAATCACAAAGTCAATCACTAGAAGAGATAATTTGAAATGCACAATCAGGCATTATTTCAGCAATATTCAATGCTTCATAAATCATTTGCAGATCTTCACACTTTTCTCTTTAGCTGTTATTGTATGCACTTCCCACAGTTGTACTCACTAAATCTTTTGGGTTTCGAATGCAGAAACTATCACCAGATATGCCACTTCAACTTGCTTCTGAGACTTTACTAAGAATGTTCAGGGCCAGAGTTCATCATCATCGTCAAGGACAGGTGTTCATGTTTTTCCTTTGGTAGATAGATTTCCCTAACCTTAGAGATGTGTGGGGAGTGAGGGAAGTAATACAAATCAGAGTTGTAGTGGTTGCTATCAAGGGTAATGGGTAGTCTTGTTTTCTGTAAGTTCTCTCCTAGTGTGGTGCGTTCCACAAGATTTTTGCAACTACAACAAATTTATAAGTGCTTTTGGAATTCAAATAAGAATTGTAATGGTTGCTAATTGCTATCAAGAGTAATAGGTAATCTTGTTTTCTGTAAGTTCTCTCCTAGTGAGGTGCATTCCACAAATTTTTTGCGACCACAACAAATTTTATGTTCTCTCCTAGTTTATGAGTAGTTTAAATACAATCATTTTTTAAGTAGAGTATCTGCTGTATCACCATTTTATGTGGACTTTCAACCACTCAAGTTCATAACTGTTCCTGAACTTGAACCACTTTTTTACCAAGATTTCCTTGCGTGCAATATTTTTTAGATAACTTATTTGTAATCTGACATTTTGTGGTTGACTTTTTTTTGTCACAGTCTTATATATCTGTAGACAACCAAGTATTATTGGTAACTTTAATAACATCTGTTTCAGATTGTGCATAATTTATCTCGCGCCGTAGACATTGATGCAAGGTTGTCAAGATTAGATGAAAGATCAAGGCATGTACAGATTAATGATGAGAGTCTCTGTGATTCCTGTAATGCACGCCTTGGTACCAAGTTATTTGCTATGTACCCTGACGATACAGTTGTATGCTACAAGGTTAGTGCTTGATCACTTCTCTCGATTCCTCAAATAGAGCTTTTGCCCATACTTCAATGCCTCATCATCCATAATTGTACCACTAAGCTGTTTCCCGATGTGTTATTTCGAAATTCATGACATGATTTCTAGTGCGACAAAGAAAGTCATAAGTGCAAAGTTACCTTGCAGCGGATTTTTTTGGTATTAATCTTACTTATTTTTGAAGTTTTATCTGCTCCTAATTGTCATTTTTCTTTTTAATATGCAAGTCTTTATTGTCATTACTACATTCTGGGCTAAAGCTGACTGACGGTTTATTTAAAATTAAATGAATGTAATTTGGTACTCTTCTTTTAGTAGACTGCATTGATTGAAAATTATTGCTGATTGTTTAGCTATGCTCCTTATAATACTGACACTGTTATTACAGAGGGGTTTTCTTACTTGTGCTTCTAATACTTTGTAGTGTTATCGCCGTCAAGGCGAGTCGGTGTCTGTCTCAGGTCGCAATTTTAAGGAAGACATCCTAATTAAACCAGGTTGGCTTGTGAGTCGTTGATCTTTAAACTATGATTATTGCTACTTGATGTCAATATTGCTTGGCGGAAGCCTGAAAATGAGAAGTTGCCTACCAAATCCAAATCCTTTCCAAATCGGGGAAAGAAAAGTTGATGATACTTGCTCTCGGTTATATAGTTGAACATTCAGCGTTTTCAGCTGTTAACCTGCTGCACTAAGAGTGTAAGTTCATATAATTGACTACCACACGGTGGTACTGTAAATAAATATGAGTTCCCCATTGTACTCCCCATACCCCCTTTAGGAAAAATGTATTGTAAATTTTGATATTTGTAAAATGTATATTTTTGCATCTATAAATAATCAGATCATTCTTGCATTCTCTAGTTCTTTCGGGCACGCCATGTTGGAACTTGTTTACAAGGATTTGACGGCTGTAGATCATTTTGTTCTATTGTTTTCACAATCAATTGCTTATGTAATTCCATTCCCAAGCTGTGTAGATCATTGTGTTCTATTGTTTTCACAATCAATTGCTTATGTAATTCCATTCCCAAGCTGTGGTAGACTGGTAGATAGAAAAAGCCTTTCTCAGAATATCAATTGGAGGGTTCTAATTTTGCTATTGTTAGAATAGTTTGATTAAGGTTTCAATTTACATTTATTGTGACTTCAACCACTGTAGTAGATAGATTACACAGCATTGAAATGTATAAAGAAATCATTCAAAATACTAATAAAAGGAGTTTTATGTAGATTAAAGAACACATTCTTATTAGGCAGAAAGGCACACCCAAGCTATTATTTAATTGTCAATGTTAAACTTACGTTAATGTGTAACATGAAAGTATCTCTATAAGCTTCCTTACCTTTGTGGCTTTTCTTGACATTATGAGTTTTTAAGATTCAACTTATCTAAATTTTTATCTATAAAAAGGATGATAAAAAAAATTATATTAAATTTACCTATTTGTCTTATGTAATGATAAAAAAAAACATATATTTATACATGACCACTTTTAACAATAAACATTGAATAATGAGTCTTCTCTTATTCATAAAATTTTAATTATGTGATAAAAAATTGACTTTATAATTTCAACTAACAAAATTCAAATTCTCTTTATATCATGACTATTTGACTCTTTGTCTTTCCCTCCGCCCCAAAAGTTGATATTAGTATCATAAATTTCAACCTTTATAAAAATCATTTAAATTTTAGAACCACATGAATTATGAAAAGAAAGTAGGACTATTTTCAATACGTTGTCTTCACTTGTGTGATAATAATATCAATATGCATTATGGAAGTGGAAGTTTCATGACTTACATGAATCCAATATCTTAATTTCTTGATCTATATGAATCCAACAACGAGTGCCGGTTATTCATTGGGCCCAATTTGCCGTTACTTCTAGTTCTCGGCCCCGTTATCCACATTTTGTTTTCATATACAATAAACAAGTGTACCAATAAAAGAGAGCCTTAAAAACAAAAAATTCCACAAAGCTTTGTGACATTATTATCCTTGTCATTGAAGTTATCATTTCTAAGGCCACACATATAAATTGTGGCAATTATTTTCTCACTTAATTTGTCACCTTATAATATTTCTAATTAATTAATTAATTGCTTATAAATATACTGATTGGTTACTTTTTTTGGTCAGTATATGCATTGAGTGGCTGATCATTCAACAAATTTGTTGATGGCTTTGAATTTGCGATCAGCTCAAGTGAAGCCCTTATTTTTCTCAGATATACTCAACTCAGTTAACACCTCCACAAACCTCCCAGGTTCTTCTCTTTTGTCTTTGTCACATACATATATAACTCTTTTTGTTTTTGACAAACACATACATATGGTATAAACGAATAATGATAATAATAATCATGATAAGAGCTTCCTCTTTTCTTCAGCATATATTTAACTTTCTTGCTTATAATTATTTTACCATATTTTGTATTAAATATTATTTTTTTGAATTGGATTGAAATAAACTTTTTTTTTTCTTTCCAATCAGCAATACAAACATAACATCATATGAAAAAACATTAATAAGTAAAGAAAGTATTTTTTATATATAGGACATATGAAAAATAAGAGATTAATTTTTTATCCACGGGAGTTACCATGCTGTTTTTCTTTCTTTCTGGATATTATGTGTTATTATTTAGGTAGAGTCTTTTATTATTAAGCAATGCAACTAGTCATGTTACCCATGATAAATGATAATTTGAGGTTTATTTTGAAGATACAAAACAGTGGTCGTCGTGAGGAAACAGTAAATTACGGATCAGGATTGCATGCATTTAAGGAATCCGAACAGCGGCAGAACTTTGTTCGAATCAGAGGTGGACACCACCACTTCAAAGTCCCAACAATTTTTTTATAATTTATAACAAAAATTATAAAAATATTATATTTAATTTATCAATTAAAATTTTAAAAATTTAACATTTTAAAATTTTGTTTAAACACCATCATTGTATCCGTAGTCCTATGATTTGACGATCTAAATTTGAAATAATTTATTATTTTTATATCTAAAATTAAAATCTTAAAATTTCAATCCCGTGATCCGATTAGAGCTTCATATATCCTAACTGCAGAACAAACTCCATGAATTTTAAATCCATAAATTACTAAGAAAACACAAAACAATAATCTAAACCGTACAAAATAAAATGAATAAGATATCAAAGTTACTAAAATAAGCACACGAGTAGGCTTTGAAATGATTAGATTCATTCCTACGGTACGGTTACGGTGGCTAAACAAAGTTCTATCACCCATGGACTTTGCATTCCCTTGATGATGATCCATAAGTTGGTTACTCAACTATTTTTTCCTAGCTTAGTAATTCTCCTAATTTTTTTATTGTTTATTGTTTTCAGCTACCTCATCGAATAATTTTAGGTGCTAATGATTTGTGAAAAAATTTTTGTTTTCATATTTTAAAATTTATATTAACTTATATCATATCAATTTTTTGAAATCACGCCAAATACAATAACAAATACTTACTAAGAACAAAAATGTTGGTAATATATGTTTTATATACATATATTGTTTAATATATATTTCTTAAAAAATACATGTATTATTTAACATAGTTTCTTTATTAATTGAAATTAATAAAGAGTTCCAACAAATTTAAATGAAATCTACGAAATAGAAATGGCCTTTGTTATTTTTATTTAAATTACAACCACACATTTAACCTAAAATAATCACACAAGTGAGTTAGACATCACATTTTAATTTAATACATTAAAAAAATAGATTTATGAGTTATATATATATTGTGCAACCATCGACTTTTTAAATAATGTAAGATTTTTAACTCATACTTACTAACAATATGTTATTCCACAACGCCCTCAACTACACTAATAAATATGAGTCAAAATGTTTTTAAGTCTTAACTTAATAATCAAATATCAATATTGTTAAGTTGCAAACTTTGTTATGAATTCAAATTTGAGACCTCACATATAATTCAAATCCAAAACCTCGTGGGGGGTTTATTGTGATATTTATCATATTTTTTAAATAAAAAATATATATATGACTTGAAAAATAATTTAAGTACCACTTGAGTGTGCTACCACCTGGCCGTCTTGAAAAATTTATAATCAATGAATGATGGTCATCACCCTAAACTTCCGTTTGTTATTCTATACTATCATTTGACTTGATTAATTTTTATTTATCCCTTCTATAAAAATCAACAGGTCAACATTAATTAATATTTAACACACCATGGTTTCTACATGCTCTTCATAGCTTCCTTAATCATGTGAAAATCATTTTCCTCACGCAAATCCAAATTTAATTTATTCACATCTCAATTAGGGAAATCAATAGTTCTATAAATTGGAATGATTTGTAGCCAATTTGTTCCATGCAAATTATACAATATCGAGTGATCAAAGGAAAATATTATAAAAAAATTAAAATAATACTCATTCATACACACTATGGCAAAAACCATGGCTACTTCATTTATTTTAGTTCTCCTTATTGTGACGATTATGAATTATTATAGTGTTGAGGGTGCAAGAAGAGAAAAACATGACCCTCTTTACAAATCTCAAAAGTTTGGGTGGCCTTATGATTGTTTGATTTGGGATAAGTTATGTTTATTTGTTAATCCTAGCTATTATTGTCCTATCTACTCAAGGTATTGTTCCCATGGAACCAATGTAGCTACTAAAGTTGAAAGCTTTCCATGATAAGAGATTGTGTGGCCATGGCTTGTGTGTTTTATATATATTATATAATTGTTTATGTTGAGTGAGTGTGAGAGTATTATATATAATTTCTAAATTATCTAAAAAAAATAATCCTTTATGGGTGGGGTCTCTTCTTTGTTATGCCAAGTAGAGGATATATAGATATATGTAGTATTTTATTTGTGTGCTATATATTTTGTAATACTGTGTCATGTTATATAGTTATACATGCATATTGAAATAAAACTTCACTAGTCTTTTTTTTTTTAAAGCATATTCTTTTCAGTACCTATCTCTATCTCTCTCTTCTCCACTAATTAGAGAAACAAATATGAAAAAAATACAAGTCAACATTTAACAAATTTTAATTAAATTACTTAAGTTCCCTTATTTAAAATATAAAACCTCTACAAAAAAAATTTAGTCGACTACAGTTAAAGGATTAAAAGTGTGATTTTTTTTCAAGAGACTAAAATAAGATATTTTGGTCATCAAATAACACATTAAAATTAACAAATATGTTTATATGATGTGAATTTGTGCATATAATCTCTATAATTTACTAACCTATAGTTCAAATGATTACTTGTGCTATGTTATAATATATCAGGTAACTTTGCATTGAAGAGAAAAGAGGGTAACTCAAGAGTAAAAAGAAGAGTTTATTGCTCAGCAAATTCACTAGAACCAGCTTGGCCAGGAACAGCTATACCTGAGCCTAGTGATTTTAAAACATTTGATGGACCAAAACCTATCTCTGTTTTAGGCTCAACTGGTTCCATTGGAACTCAGGTATAACTTCAATTTCTCTACCAACATGTCATATTCTTGAGGTAACAAGCATTGGAATCTAGGACAAACATTTTGTTGTGACAAATATATTAATTATTAAAAGCATAGACACTTTATTGGTATTTATTAAATTAGTATATGTTCAAATTAATTTGTTAGTATTTACAAATACCTCGATATAACTTTGCAACTTGAAACTAGTATATGATATTCATTTATTGGTTAATTTAAATTAAGGTTACCCTAATACTTAGATTTGTAACACACATCTTGTTAATATACCATACTCATAATCAAATATTTTATATTTGTAGACCCTTAACATAGTGGCTGAGTTTCCAGAAAGATTTAGAGTTGTGGGGCTTGCAGCTGGTTCAAATGTTACTCTTCTTGCTGATCAGGTAACAACACAATTACCTTACTCCTAATTAATATGAAACCTTACAAAATCAGACAATTTAACTTATTTATTTATAAATTCCCTTAATGCTATATCTTTAATCATTCTCATACTTTGAGTACATCTCATTTTTATATTGTGCAGATAAAGACATTTAAGCCTCAATTAGTTGCTCTTAGAGACGAGTCGCGAATCGATGAACTCAAAGAGGCTTTGGCTGATTTAGAACACAAACCTGAAATCATTCCTGGAGAACAAGGTGTCATTGAGGTGAAAACCTTCATTTGTCTCATATCGTAATAGGATTTGGTAATCAAGAGTTTACAACACTATACTGCACACCAATTATTTGCGCTAGACTCAGTGATATATATCAGATGATTGGCATATGGAGTCATTATTGTTAACTTGTATAACTAACTAATGCGTCTAATACAGGTTGCTCGTCACCCTGATGCAGCCACAGTAGTTACAGGAATAGTTGGTTGTGCAGGATTAAAGGTAACTTCAAAATCATGTCATTTTTACGCAGTCTTCATACATATAACATAGTGATTTATGTAGCATAGTTAATTTCATTTATCATGTGAGACTAGTCAAAGTATATGTATATGTTCATGACTTGATAGTGATTTATGTAGCATAGTTATTTGATTTATGTGGCGAACTGATGTTGAAATTTCGACTGAAAGAGGTATCTACATTTAGTGTCTGAAACAGACAAACTGATGCTTCCTTTATCTATTTATTTTATAGCCAACGGTTGCGGCGATTGAAGCAGGGAAAGACATAGCATTGGCAAACAAAGAGACAATGATTGCCGGAGGCGCTTTTGTTCTTCCTCTTGCTCACAAGAATAACATCAAAATTCTTCCTGCTGATTCTGAACATTCTGCCATTTTTCAGGTATTTACTTAGACCATCATCATTTGCATCAATTCTTGATCACTAATACTTAAAGGATTTTTCATTACACAGTGTATCCAAGGGTTGCCAAAGGGTGCACTTAGGAAAATCCAACTAACTGGCTCTGGGGGTGCTTTTAGGTATGTATATAACAAAGTAGTTCAACAAGAGTATTGAAAGTTTACAAGATGAAGCTTATATGGAGCATGTCATTAATTATCTTAGTGTATTGAAGAATTGTTTATGTTTAAATGTAAAATTTGTTTTCTCAAATGTATTTGCATTTGTATATTTTTAAACAACTCAGTTTGTTATATGCTTCTGTCTTTATGTTTCTATTAAGCTTGATGCAATGAAAGGGAACTTAAAGAAAAAGGGGAACTATATGTAGTACAATAAACTTCCTTAGGTGTTTTTAGATTTTTGTTCTTGTCAACTTGTATAGTCAAGATGGAGATATATTTGAATCTGTTAGAACAACAACCCTAGTTCAAAATAAAACACATACAAAAAATGCAAACAAAAAACACACAAGATTTGATCATGGAGTTCGATCAATTGTGTCAATATATCCGTCTGCAGAGCGGTTGCATTCCATTTCTATTATAATTCAAGCTTATGATTTACAGGGTACAACTTGTGTTTAAATATTGTAGTCTAATTTACAAGATTACCCCTTAACCATACTGCAAGGGCTCTCGCCCTACTTCAATTGTTCCATCGCTTAGGCTATATATAATTGACCTAAATTATCAATCATTCATGGTAATTGACAGAGAATGGCCTGCTGAAAAGATGAAAGACATTAAAGTTGCTGATGCATTAAAGCATCCAATCTGGAGTTTGGGAAGAAAGATAACTGTAGATTCTGCTACCCTTTTCAACAAGGTCTGTTCATGCTATAATCAACTTTTTTTGATGAAAAATGTTTTCATGCAAATCTATCTAATTATATGTTCTTAGTTATATAAAATGTTTTTTTTTTTCTTTCTTGGCAGGGTTTAGAAGTAATTGAAGCACATTACTTGTTTGGAGCAGCATATGATGATATTGAAATTGTTATTCATCCACAATCTATCATACATTCATTGGTTGAAACACAGGTTTAACCCTTTACAATATAATACAAATATACTCAAAATGTGTAGTCCTCTACATACAAATTGTAACACACTGAATTAAAAAATCTACAACTTGATGGCCTCAAAATGTGTAGTCCTTGAGTTAAAATTCAAATATAACAATAAATAATATAAAAGGAAATACAAATGAAGCAAAATAATCATCATATATTGCTTTTATCTTTTTCTTATATGATTTTTGTTATTTGCAGGATTCTTCTGTTATTGCCCAGCTGGGGTTACCTGATATGCGTTTGCCACTCCTTTACACTCTGTCTTGGCCAGAAAGAGTCTATTGTTCTGAAATAACTTGGCCTCGCCTTGATCTCACCAAGTATAATTAATTTTCTCTGTTTGTATACACAGCTTAATTAAGTACTTATAACATAAATATTTTTCATATAAGTGCTCATTCATAAGCTTATTTACAAGGACCTATCATATACTTTTGCCAATTGTTCAACATATTGACACAGTTTATTACATTTAAATATATTCTTGTAACACAATAGTTTATTAGGCTTATGTTATTGGACCTTTTATGTTTATGTTTATAAGTTAGTAGTTTAACCCATTTATGTTTTACTATTTTTCTTTGTAATCCTTGTATTCACAAGATTTGGTATGGTTCAGGTATGGTTCTCTAACATTTCAAGCTCCGGACACTAAGAAGTTTCCATCGGTGAATCTTTGCTATGCCGCTGGACGTGCCGGAGGCACCATGACAGGAGTTATTAGTGCTGCAAATGAGATAGCTGTAGAACTGTTTGTTGAAGAAAAGTAAGTATATCATATTATTAGTTATTTTCTTTAGCATTTTGCATTGAGAATTCTACTGCATTTTTGTGTTTCAAATGGACAAGCTTACACTACTTTCATATAACCTATTACTAAAACTTCATACCATATGTAATATAGTCATGGAAATTAAAATCCCATTGTGATGGTAGTGAAATTTATGAAGTTGAACAAGTTATCGTTTGTCCTTAGCTATGTAGATGGAAAATGTTCAAGTCATGAAATAATCATCCAAAAATATAATTATGCAATTTCATTGTACTAAAGTATTACTATTACATGATTTTACATACAAAGGAATAGAATGTTTTGTTTGAATGCTCAAAATAGGGACTTATTTTCAAGACCTTTCAGAATATGCCAATTGACTTGTGTATTCCTTTTAAGTAAAGCTTCATAAAAGGGAAAAATGTATTTGTTTAATTAATCGAATTCATAGCAATTCCATTATTTAATTTGTATCATTTGGTGAGGAAAAACTTATATTTAACCATTTCAAAATAGAAGGCTTGATTAGTTTTCTTTGCTAGCTTGCTTACCTGCACTATTCATGTTCTTCAAATAATATAGGCATATCGTGATTGCTGTTAACATGTTATGTTAGTAGCTAGGATTTGATTTGAACCCGAGACCTCCTTTTCAAACTCTTTCTTGCTCAACCAAGCTACGACTTGGGGACAAGGGGAATCCTCTTCTGATTGGCTATTTTTGTGTTACCAGGATTAGCTATCTAGATATTTTCAAGGTTGTAGAGCTAACATGTCAGGAACATCAAAAAGAATTGGTAACATCTCCTTCACTTGAAGAAATTCTTCACTATGATCAGTGGGCAAGACAATATGCTGCTGGTTTGCAAAAAGCTTTAAGTTTTTGAATAACATGTAGCTGTGGTTAATTGTTGCCAACCACTTGCATATTTTGTTATGTATTTGTTGCTGTTCATAAATTGTATAAAATGTAAAGGGTAACAATATATATGTATTTAAAAGGGTAATAAAAGCTCTTAATTAAAGCATGCTATCATATTTTGAGATGATTATGTCATCCAATATGTAGTGCTTTCACTCCAAGTCATTTATAATAAATGTTATAAATTTCTCTTGATAAGAGTTGTACGAAATTGTTGGCAGAGGGAATTTGAAGAAAGCTAATGTCACATGCATATGCCAATTGTTAAATGGGACACACTTGTGAAAAATGTCTAGAATAAGTCAATATGCAGAAATAGTTGAAAATATCTTGACATAATGCAGAAACTTATGAAAAAGGATGAACATAAAAAGTAATAAGATCATTATCCTCCACTACACATTTGGACATTGGATTTGCTTATAAATAGGCCCTCACTTCCTCAAACCTTACTAGTGTATACAAGCTTCTATCAATAGCTCTCATAAACAGTTAATTTTTGTTCTTTTCTATCTTATAATAAAATTCCACATTCAAAGTTATACTTCTCAGTTTTTACACTTTAGAGGGCAGATTTGAACATTATCAGCTGGGAGACTAAAAACAATTAAATAAAAAAAAATTATATTTAATAAAGGAATAATACTCAAACAGCTAAAATAAGGTAAAGGACAAGTAAAATAATGAACAATATTCATATAACCATCAATTCAAAACTGGTAGATGCTAACCCCAGCATTTCCATGGCAGTCAAGCATTTGCAAGCACATCAACAGGTTTAAATCTTTCCTTTCTGAACCTTCTCCACATTACATAAAATAATGAAGACGAGTATCAACCTTTGTAAACAAAACAGAAAAAAAAATATTTGAGCATGGACAAAGTGGCTCACTCTAGGGCTGGCCCAAGGATAAGGCTACTAAAACCCTAGTTCTAAGCCTACCAACAAAAATTTCTTTGTCATCAGATTTTATAAACAAAAAGGCTACATATGCAGACACAAAGGATCCAATAAGATTAATCATTGCCCTCCAGAAGATGTAGCATTTGCAATACTTTGCAGGAATGAGGTCCTAGAATCAAGGTCAGTTGAAAAGCATCCTAATACAGCAATGGTAGCCGTACTGCTACCAAACTTCTCAATTCCTCTGGAAATCATGCATGTGTGACTTGCTTCTACAACAACTATTACATTTCCACCTAAAAGCGGCGAAACAGTTTCTGCTATCTGCTTTGTTAGCCTTTCTTGAACTTGAAGCTTGAAACCATAAAAATGTACTATCGATTGTAAAAGTGATTTTCCGATCGGATTGAATCCTTCTGAAAGGAAGTATCCTATGTGAACAACACCATGAAATGGAAGTATATGATGCTCGCATTGCGACCAAAACGGCAAGTTCAACGCCGAGTATATTTGTTTGTCGTTATTTATGTTTACCTCCCTGTTGGAATTCGAAGAGTTTATCCGACCGCAAAGGGAGCCATTCAGCTTTACATCCATGTCAATGCTTTGGAAGTTCAACAGCCATTTCACAAATCGATTAGGCGTCCCTGCTAGCTCTTTCCTAACCGAATCTTCTCCCAAAGATTTTAGAATTGAAGAGACTGCAGCAACCATAGCTGGATTGACCGGTCCGATTTTGGAGGAAACTTTCGTGGAAATTGCAGACAGAGATGGACACCAGCATTGTTCGGACGATCCTCGAAGATGAATTTTTTCCATATCAACACCTCTAGATTTAATAAGGAAAAAGAAATCGGCCCATACGTCTGCGCTTTTGTTTTCGAAGACACCAGAACCTGATGAAACGAGTATTTTCACCCACCCTTTCTGGTTTGATTCTAGAAAGATCGATTCTATGTCGGGAAAGTGAATATGTGTACACTGAAGAATGACAGCAACACCTGCCGGCTTTATTCCCTGTTGCAGAGCTGAACACACCTCGTCTGCAAGACGCTGCGGCTCTTGAAGTCGTTTAGCAAATACTTCGGCCACACGCGAGAGCTTACTTAAGCCGACAACTCTTTGGCCAGAAGGGACATAACCAACATGACACTTGACTTGGAAAGGTAGCAAGCAAGATTCACAGTAGGAATAAAGATCGATGTCTCGGACAATCACGAGTCCGCCTGCACCCCCAGCATGACCAATTTTATTATTTTCTAGGCCAGCTTCCGGAAATAAAGCACCTTCAACAATGTCCTTCACTTTTTGTCTATAACCTGAAAAAAGGATAAATTTCTTCAAGATTAGTAACAATGCCATGCAAGATATTATGACAACTTTTTTTCATTTTACATAATTATAAATGGATATACTCATTGATCACACCAGTTAGGTTTAGAATAATCTATTTAAACAAATTAGTGGCTATACTCCAATTACAATTTGGAAATACATCGGAAATATTTTCCACACCAAGCAATAATCACTTAAATGTTATCCAACAAAAATCAGATGAAATTCCTTGATTGCAATAATTTTTTTTTTCTCAATTTCAAATATTCAAACTTTCCCAAAATGGTTGAAAGATTAATAAGTAGTACCTACATCCATCCCACCAGCATAAACAACTTCTTATCCAAATTCAGATATTGAACCAAACACCATTTTATTCCTTAATAAGGACTAGACAACAAAGATGAAAACAAAAAACAAAGCTACATTGAAGGCAATATAATATAACTATTGAAAGAAATCTCCCTTTTTCAATAATTTAAACAAATCACTAATATGCTAAGATGTTACTTGAACATATCTCATAAGAGAAACATCAACAAAACTACAATATTCAGATATCAAATTCATTTAGTACAAATTTCAAACGACTAAAAAGCACAAGACCAATCAAAAACCATTAAGTGTCCAAAAAAGGAGGGAATAGAGAAAATGAAGAAAAAAAATGACCTCTTGTTCCTTCACGTAGGGCTTTTGCAACACGAAGTGGTGTCTTTTTAAGACCTTCCCTATTAATATCTTCACCAAGACCTAACAACAGAACCTTCACAGCATCTTCAATAGCGACTGTTATTGTATTTGCTTCATCTCCAATACTACTCACTCCATTTTCATCCTCACCATTGAAATGACCCTCATCAAAACAACCCATTGAACAATAATAAAAAATTTAAAAATGATACCCCAAAAAATAGGAAAAATCAAAAGTGACCCAGATTTGAAAAAGTATCAAACTTTACATCAAAACAACTAAAGGGTCTTAGAATCAAATGAAGGGTAATTTTGAAAACAACACAAAAACATGAAAAGATGTAAATCAGATACTAAAGAGATATATAATAATTAAAAAAAGAGAATAAATCGAAAAGGGTGAGAAAATATTTGGGTGGATTGAAAAAGAAGTGAATGATTCATGGGGTTAAGGTTGATTTTAGGAATGAGTGGATCCTGGTTTTTGAGATATGGAATAGTAAAAGAGGACCCCACCAACAACACCATCAAGAAGAAAGCAACAAAGAACGTGGATTAGTTATAGATGGAGGAGTTGTGCAATGCAATGCAAAGAGAAGAAAATGATTATGGCGTTTGTGTTGTGTTGTGTGTGTGGATGGATAGTATTGTCGGCCATTATCACCAATTTTTGTAACCTTAATAATATTTGTGCACAACATTTTAATATTCGACTTTAGGAGATCTATTGAATTACTAGTGTTTTCAATTATTTTTTGTTCAAATAAGTTTTCTTATTAGATTTGGTAATTTATAATTTTACTCCTAAATTTTGTAGGATTTTTTATTTTTATTTTAGAAAAGATGACCACATTAACTCAATGTGATATACTTAACTCCTATGTCATTATGTTGTCATAATGTTAATGTTATGTATATTTGATTTTAGATCACTTTATCTTTTATCTTTCCGTCTTGTATTTTTATTTTTATTTTTTAATGTTTCATGGTTGTTTAATTTTTATAAATTGTATATTTTAGTCTTTGTCAAAGTTATAACAAAAGTTATAACAATATTTAATCATTAAAATTCATTTTAAAAATTATCAATATATCAAGTATAATATTCTCTTAAAAAAATATTTATTTAACTTAATAATAGTAGGCTCTGAAAATATTTATTAAAGTTTATTGTATTTTCATTTCATTCTTATTAAAATTGTATACTTAATTTTATAACTGATTCAATATTTTATTTCAATAGTTCATAACAATAATTATATGGTTGTTTGAAATAGTTATGATGAAAAAGATTAAAATACATCACTTATAAAAGATAAGTGACTAAAATGAATAAAAAGAAAAATAAAAAATCAAAGTAAAAATAAAATAAAATATAAATGACCAAAATTATAGTTAAGTTAAAATATAACTATTTCTTAGAGCATCTCCAATGGGAGCTAAAATTCGTCCGCCAGCGCGTAATTACTTAACTTCTAGTTTTTTGTGGGTTCACACTTAGAGTTGTGTCAAGATGTCATCACGGTACTGTCAAGAAGAAACGTGCTTCATAACAATTAACTTTTATTAATTTATTAATAATAATAAATTTATTATTTTTTATTAATTTATAACCGTTAACTTCTTTTTAATTTATTAAATAATAATAATTTTGTAACTATTACTTTTTTTAGTTAATATAGCACCGTTAGCCTTTTTTTTTTCTTTCATTACGATTGTTAGCTCATTAATAGGAACAATTTGTTACTCATACTTTTTTTTTTCCCTTTAATTACGATTGTTAGCTCATTAATAGGAACAATTTGTTACTCATATTTTTTCTTCACAATTTTTGTTAGAGAATTTTATTATTTACTTTATCATTTTTAATTATTTATGTCATATATTTAACATTTAATTTTTATTATTGTTATAAAAATTTAAGTTCAATTTTATTTTAATTTAAAATTTTTATTTTTATTTTAATTTTAATTTTAATTTTAAATTAAATTTTATTTTAATATTAAATTAAAATAATGTATAATAATATTAATTAGAATATTTAAATTAATTTTTTAAGTTATAATAAAATTAAATATAAATAAAATATTAATCTATAAATTAAAGTTATGAGATATAATATGGTTTTTTAAAAGTTAAACAATACAGAAGGAATGAATTGATTAAGGGTGATGTGACATAGTATAACCTATTTAAATGGAGTTCACCGTTGGAGTAAAAAAATAACGAGTTCCTTCAAGATGATGTGTATGCTAAGAATTTAATTTATATATATAGTTAGTATAAAAAAATTTATATTATCAATCAATCACAATTGTCAAATCGTTAATGATATTTGACTTTTATCATAACTACTTATATAATTGATCATATAATTGATCATGTAAAATTTTTTAAATTGACATTGCATGAAATTAAATGCATATATAAAACCATGCATATTTTTTTATTTATAAAAATCACCTTATTTTTTAGAAAATCAATAACGAAAAGACATTTTTTTTTATATAAGAGATGATATAATTACAACAAAAAGGTTTGATATGATTGTTTCACTCTTTTAGCTCGACTCTTTGGATGTTGCTCCCTCGATTAGTTTCTCTCTTTGGTTGATATGAAATGTCTTTCATTCAATAAGTTTTGTGATTATTACAATTAAAACCCACATGAGTTCAATCATGGTTTGTAATTTATAATTTATAAAAAAAACATAATGGAATATTATAAAATAATTGTTTAAGATTTTTCAAAATAATATTTAATTATAATAAACAGATATTTTTACAATAAAAAATACACTATGATAACAATTCTTATGATCACGATATTTCATTTTTATAATTAGTGTATGACACCAAAAATCTCTCACATATTCAAACATTAAAGTGATCGTTTATTAGTTATAAATTCAATCACCTTAATTTTAAAAACTCAATAACGCAAAGGCCAAATTTAATTCACGTTATTTTTCAAGCGATTAATTTGATTGCT
>JBBPBT010000850.1:19721671-19752464 GCA_037974875.1 Cicer bijugum | reverse complement strand
ATATAAAATAAATATATTTTAACCATATCTTAGTTAATGAATATGATATAGATGTAATGATACACGTAAACGGGAATGTTCGTTCATGTGAGTAAATTGAATAAAATTATTGTGTTAGTAATGTATTTTGTCTATACATTAATGTATTTATATATTTTTAAATAGAATTTCGTGATACATTTTATTCATGTGTTAATGTATTAAAATTGTGTTAAAACTTTTTGTGTTGGGAAAATAGGGTGCCTCAAAAGCAAAAAAATCTACATAATTAAAAAAATAACATATTATAAATATAAATAATTTTTATTTATTTAAAAACACATCTATAGATACTTAGAATCTGTTAAATATTTATTTAATTGATATTCATGCAAATATAGTTAAAAGTACACATACTATTTTCATCCATCAAAGTAAGAAAGCAAAAAATACTATTTTTCGTGCCTGTAAATATTTATTATTGTCATTCCCTGCGCAAGAGTAAGTGTGGGAGAGTTTGAATGATGAGTTATCAATTAAACTAAGCTATTTGATTTTTATTATAAATTACAAGTAACAAATCACAACTATCTATCTGTCGATAAAATATACAGCGTAAATAATCTAAATTGCTCCTCTATAAAAATTCAGGGAGATCTGTTTGGTCCGTGAAAAATAAAAATTATTAATTTTATTATTTAAAATATAAAACATGAGTTAAATTTATTATTTTGGATGTTTTGTCAAATATAACATCGAATAATTTAATCATTTAAAATTTAAAACTTATGATGTTATAAGTCATTTTTAAATAAAAGTTGCTAACAATTTAAGCTTTAGACGGCATAAAAATCATCTCTGAGCTCCAAATTATTTTAGTTTGTGTATACTCAATTATTTGACAAATTTTAATTTAACGATGATTTTGTTGTCTTAGAATTTATGAAACTAAATTATCATTTTTAAAATTTCAAAAATCAAAATAACACCACTTTAAAGTAGTTATTATTACTACTTTAATTAATAATAATATTTTTTTCCACATTAAAAAAAATATGTAGTCACAACAAATTTTTTTTTCACGAAAAGTATTCTCAATTATTTGAAGTGCTCTCGTTTTTCTTCCATTTTACATTGAGTATCCATGTAAATAAATCTCTTGAACTTGATATCACATGTATTTCACTATTAATCAATATAATAAACTATAAACATAAACATAAGTTTAGTGAAAAAAAACATAAAAATAAAACTCATAATAATTATAAAACAATCTTACATTGACATTTTAAATTTATTTTATATTATCATTCCAATAAATATAATTTTTAAAAATTCAGCTTTTAAAAATTGTATTAAAAAATTATGACATATGGGGCAATTAGGGGAAAAGACATAGTAGCCACAGTCACCTTTGCAAGTCTTCCTTTTCTTCACCAAACAAGTTTCACTCTTCGCTTCACTCAACAAATCCAACACTACCCAGTTGCAGATTCTATTGATTTTTGCAACGAAATGGGTTCTGAGAATCAAGAAACACCAGATGAACGAATCAATATTTCGCATTCTTCACCTTCTTCTTCTCATAGTTGGAAAAATCGAATCTTTATTCCAACCCTCATTGCAGGTATCTCTCTATTTCTTATTTTATTGCTTCTTCTTAATATTTTTCATTAACTTGTTTCCTCTTTGATGAAAATGCTTAAGTTTTTTTTTTTTTTTTTTGTATTGGAATCTAATGCCCCTCATGATTATTTTCTCAATTTTTAGATATAATGAAAACTGTAATTGCGTTAGTGGTGAGATATTTGAGTAATTGGGTTAATGGGTGTGCGTTTGGTTTTAGGGCGACCAGAGCCAAAAGGGACTTCAGACATATAAATTGATTTTGATATATTTGATGATGTTGATTGAAATTGATATTATCTCTAGAATGAATTCAAATTCAAAATTACGATTTGTAGCTTTTGACTACAAATGTAATTTTTAAGCTGAAATTTATCCAATCACTTTACGTTTAACGCATTTTCAACTTAAAATCAATTTTACAAAATCAACTCAATCAAAATCAATTTTTGTTACTGCAGAACAACAAACACATGTTTACAATTATTATACTTCAAAAGAGATGATTGGTAGTTTGCATTGGTTCCAATACAGGTTTGTGAAGTAAAAACATGAGTTTGAGTGTATGTTTTGTTTCACTTATCGAAGAGTCAAAATTGATTTTGACAAGTTTGGTTGTTCTCAATTAGAATTGATTTTTCCTCCAAAATTGATTCTAACTTGAAACTAGAAGTCAAAACTTTTCTATCTACAATTGATTTTTAGCCTTGTATTTATTATTCAACCCACCTTTTCACCAATGCACTTAAACATAAATAATTTTATATTCAAACCACTTTAGCCAAAATCAGTTTTCCATAATTCATTTAAAAGCAATTTTTATCATTGTAGAACCAAACACATGCTGAATTTGGAGTTAATTTTACATAGGTGTTAAGATTAGATCTTGTCATCTATTAGTTTCTCACCTGATATTGTCTATATTTACATGGTAGTTTGTAGGTATGTGTGTTGTATTGGTTTTTTTAAATCTTTGTGACTCTTTGAATCAGGGGTTGCTGGTGCTGGAACTGGGTTAATCTCAAAGCATCGAAAAAGTCTTGGTCTTGCTAATGTTTCCGCCAGCTATGCTGCTAACTTTGCCATCATCACTGGTTGCTATTGCGGTAACTGCTCTATCTTGTCCTAACTTTTGTATCCTGTATTTGCAATGATTTGCTACTGTTTTATATAGACCACAACCGGGTTTGATCTTTAGGTTACATTATCGTGTTATAAGAGAAAGAGAGAACAATTTCGTTACAGAGACCTGTCATTATCCGACCTGTCGTTAACAAACCTTTCACAATATTAGGGACAATGTTCTGTAGATGTTCTAGGAATAAGGAAAGTTAAGAAACAGAAAGAAATTTCCTATTAGCTGAACTTTGTTATATTCTTCAGATATATTCCAGAGATTCTTCTTTTGTAAAAACAAAATGAATTCTTCTCACGCATGAAAAATGGTCACAGAAGGAAGACAGAATGAAACCAGTGTGTAAGAGATGTAGCGTAGCTCCAGTTTGCATGTTTGCTTCTGAAATAATACAGTCGTGCAAAGGAAGGCTATTATCTTTGAAATTCTTGGTTATAAAGTGTTAATTTTATTATGTGCCTCTGATAATTTATTCTACTAACTCATTGGATGACATGTTCAGAGGAATTATCCAAAGATATTTTAACTTTTAACACCATTATTTTGAGTTTTTGAAAAGCGGGTAGCTCGAGATCGTGCACGATTAAACAGTGAGTGTTTTTTCTCAAGGGTAAAAGAAAAAAATGTAACATAACTTGATATTCATGTATTCAAATTTTTAATTCTATATAATTTTTTAAATGATCACCTTCTTTTCTCTTGATTATAGCCTTTTGGTATTTGAAAAGACTTGTTAATCTCTATTTGCTTGCTTGAGGCAAGAATTTTAACATAAGATCAAGGCTCTCTCAATTTTATGTTTGCCACCTTTTTATAACTTCTTTCCTACAAAAAGGCTTCCCCTAATATTAATGTCAATGAGGGTGCAATTCTCTCTTTAAGTTAAATTTAGACTTTAGAGTATTTTATTTTTTATATGGACTTCATTTGTCAATTCCAATGATTCAAATTCAACTCATCTGTTACAAATAACAATAAAAATACAAATTAAACTAATAATTTAACTTTGTATTAGATCGCTTTTCTGTCAAATGCCTTTTATGAAAGTGGTGATGGAGCAGACACAAATTTCTAAATCAAGTCAGCGTTGTCAATCGTGAATGGCAGAAAATATTAATTTGTTCAAATTGCTGCACTGCTAAAATGCCACTATAACATTATTTGACAACACTTTGTACTAAATAGTATTATCCCGGCACAATAGCATTTGTTCAAATTGCTACACTACTAAAACTCCACTATAACATTATTTGACAACACTTTGTACTAAATAGCATTATCCCGGCACAATAGCATTTTTTCAAATTGCTACACTACTAAAACTCCACTATAGCATTATTCGACAACACTTTGTACTAAATAACATTGTCCTGGCACAATAGCATTGGTTCAAATTCTGTTATGCTATAGCACTATAGCATCACTATTGCCGCTATTAGACAACATTGAATCAAGTTAGTATTTTGGATTGAACTTGAATTGTTGTCTAATTTGTTAGGAGCACGCGAATTTGTGATTGCAACAAGGAAAACAGGACCTGAAGATCTATGGAGCTCTGCGGTAGCTGGATTTGGATCCGGTGCTCTTTTGGGGCGTTTATATGGTATAGTTCTGCTTTTTCTCCTATTACTCTTTTGAGGCATACTTGTAATTTTTGTTGGTCATAAACCATGGGGGTGAGTTTCATATAAATAATTGCTGTTTAATTTTGGTGATTAGTAGTTTCAAGAATTAACAAGTGGTGTAAATTAATGTAATTTCAGGTGGTCAATTTGGCGCAGTTCGTTATTCTGTCATTTTTGCTGTTGCGGGGACAACAGCAGATTACACTATTCTGAAGTTTCCAGATGTTTTGAGAGATTACAGTAAAAGAATATATGAAGATGTTGAGAATTTAAAGAAGAATGGAAATTGGTTAAGATTGCCAGAATGGTTCCCAATTAAAGTACTTGACGAGGAAGAACTTGCTGCGAAACGCGCACGGGAAGAGCAGTTCCTTGCGCAGAGGGAAAGGATTCGTAGCCTAAGGGAAGAAGAAGATTCTTGAGTATATTGGAATGAAACAGCCTTCCATACCCTTCAACATTTTGTATACCCAATTGCTTATTTTTATAGTTTGTAATAATAATGTACTTTTCAAGCTTATATACATTTTTTGAAGAGTTAGAGATTTAAGATTCACATATTCACTTAGACTAATGATTTTGCCCTTCCTTTTGTAGACATTGTCCAGTGAGTACACTAGGAAAAGTTAAAATGATTGTTATGTTTCCTTTTATTTGTTATACTTTACGGTAGCAAGAAACTATACATTCTAAGTAGTTTAATTTTTTTTTTCTACTTTCATGTAGTCTTCTTTTTCAGATCTTATATCCCTTTATTGAACAATTAGTTATGCTTCAACATGTAATAATCTCAACATTATATATACTAGTACACACTTTGTGTTTTATCAATTCAACAATAATAATATTAATAGAAATGTTATAAGCGAAGATTGGACTTTGTGAAAATATTCTGTTTTTAATTTTCAAAAGCTTTAATTATTCAGTAGGTCTCTAAATTTTTTTTTTTTTTTAAATAAGTCTCTGAATTAAAAAAATGGTAATAAGTCTCCGAATTATTATATTGTTTTCAATTAAAGGTTTTATTGTGTTTCATGCAAGATAAAGATACAAAATATAGAGATTAAAGAAGAGTTACAAAAAAATTTATGAATGATTTTTGATAAAACTCTTTCAGTCGTGTTAGACCGACCAACCTCTTCTAAGTTTCTCTACTATGAAATAAGTCTACAAATTTTAAAATATCCAAAAAGATTCCTAGAAAGTCGGGAAAACACATTTTTATGCATTTTGCATCACATGTGCTCTAGCGCAAACTAAGGGCGCTCTTGGGCATAAGCAGATTGTCAAAATACTACATAAATGAGCCCTAGGGTGGATAACATTTGTTGTTTGACATTTACTGCATTTTGTTCCTCTTTTAAGTCTGAATTCAGTGTTGGTATCTTCATGAAAATCGTAGCTATGAATCTTAGTTTTCATTTAGATTTTGGTTTGACTCTATTTGAACATATACAATTCTAAATATAGTTGAAATACTTCACATTTGTCATATTGATTTCCGAACAAAATTTAGCACTACACTAAAACAACGCAACAATGAAAAACTAAAAAAAAAAAATCTCTACTTAATTGAAATAATAAAAGCATAAATATCTTATTAATATAAGAATTAAAATCGATAAACTATATTAAATAACTACTTAAATTAACAATAAAAAATATACATATTATAATACAAACCAATTAAGATATTTATTCATTTTTCGAATGAAACAAATCAACTAACAAAAGCAGTAATATTTTGTCAAATAAAACAACAGTAGTAAAATATAATTGGTAGATCCAATTAATTTGACTTAAGTTAAGGAAATAGTAAACACTTAGATGAAGTCTCGATCTCACGCTTTATTTATCCCCTTCCTTTTCATTTGAGTTCCTAATTGAGAAAGTGCCCTTATGGAGGTTCCATCATTTGCTAATGCCCCATTGGCAGCATCTTTAAGCTCATCAATTCTTTGTTGAATCTCATTTCGTTCTTCACCTATCATTAGATCTCTAATCACCTTACCAATTTCATTTCTTTCTGCAACACCATTAATCTCATTAAATTTGACCTTTAAACCAACTTTGAGCCCCTCTGTTAACAAAATATCATTCATTCCTTGGTCAGCAAACAATGGCCAAGTTATCATTGGCACTCCTTCCAAAATGCTCTCAAGTATTGAATTCCAACCACAATGTGTTAAAAATCCGCCAGTTGAACTATGACTTAAGATTTGAACCTGTGGTGCCCATAAAGGAACAACTAACCCTTGTTCTTTTGTTCTCTCTAAAAACCCTTTTGGTAAGCACTTAAAAATATCATCATCAACAACATTTTCAACACTTTGATAATTAACATTTGAAGATTTACTAGGTTCTCTCAAAACCCACAAGAACTTTTGACCACTCAACTCTAACCCAAAAGCAAGTTCATATAGCTGTTGTTGAGATAAAGTGCCTCCACTTCCAAAAGACACATACAAAACAGAGTTTGGTTTTTGATTCTCCAACCATTTCAAACACACTGACCCATTTGATTGATTATTACTATTTGAACCAGTTTGTATGATTGGTCCAACCACATAAACCAATTGGTTATTATCTTGTAAGTTTTTCACTGTACTTTCCTCCATTTCTAAGAAGCTATTGAACACTATACCATCAGCAAGAGGAATCATCTTGCACTGTTGAAGAGCTAGCTGATAAGAAATACTTGATCGATCACGAAATATTTCAGGAGGAAGATCTTGGGTACGAATAGGTATGCAACCTGGAATTTGAATTAGGTGAGTGTGATCTTTGTGTTCACATGAAACTTGTTCATGCAATGTTGGCAAATATAACTCTAGTGATGTTGTCATGGCAGAAACAGGGAAGTATAAGAAGGATAAGAGATTGAACTCTTTTGCTATTTCTATTGCTTGGCTTGCAGATGAATCGGCAATTATTGCTACAAGTGGTTTGGTTGAAGTCAAAGATAGTGAAGTCAACGTTTCTCGAGAAGATTGCATGGAATGAGAAAATGCTAGTAGAGTTTGTGCAAAAACATCTTGTGGTAGGTTTTGTTTTTTGATTGGAGGGAGGAAAATGCATTTGATGGATGAAGGAAGAGATTCAAGTAATTTGAGAGTGGATGGAATTGGTGCATCAATGGTTGGGAAAATGCATGTCACATGAAATTGTTCATTGATATGAATGAGTCTCTTACAAAACTCTATAATGGAAGATTGGTGGCTGAATAGAGGGATTGAAGTTACAACTATATGATTACTTGTTTTCATTTTATTTGTTGTGGTTTATGGTTAAGTCATTTGCATATGTATATATAACTGTTTTTGTTCAATCAAATTTTAAAAATTATTATTTTGCATGATACTCGTGTTTGCCAAGTTATATTTAAAAAGAGGTAGTTTTGTATGATACTCCTGTTTTCCAAGTTATGTTTAAAAAGAGGTAGTATTTTTGTTTTTCCCGATGTATTTATCTGAATGGTCTTTTCTAAACATATTTTTTTTAATAATCAATTATTTTGCTTCTATATGATTGAGTATTTATTAATTTATTAGGAATTTATTTTCGTTTTGTTTTCTTTATTATATTTTATATTTGTTTGAGGATATTTATTTCATTTTATTATTATTATTATTTTTTTTTGTTTACCATGTATTCATTTTCACTAACTAAAAAATCATCTCACTTTCCAATCTTTGTACACTCTCCTCAATATTTTTCTTTCACTTTCTCTTATTATCCAAACAAAATGTATAAAATGTCATTACTATAGTAGTTAAATATATTAAAATTTTAAATATATTTTTGATATATTTTTATTAGTATTTTTATGAACTAAATTTACCAATAAAAAATATATATATGTGAGAAGAGTTTAATTATTATACATTAATAATGCAAACAATTTTATACAACCACTATCTATTATATATATTTAAAACAGACTCCGCTGCCATCTCACATTATTTCTTTCACGTATGCAAAAATTTCCCACCTCACACTATTTGTTCCACATATGTAAAAATTTCCCACCTCACACTATTTGTTCCACGTATACAAAAATTTCTCACCTCAGCCAAAAAGCTGACGTGACATCATTACATAGAATTTTGTTTCTAGCTTTTTACAAATCCTATATACCATTCAGGATTTTAGCTGTAATTTTTAAATTTGAAAATATAGTTGATGCTTTTTATACCATGTTATGGGTAATTTTTCACCATGATCTAATCAATGACTAATTTTTTGATGAGAATATAATTGGAGTTGGTTCAACTAAGAAATGGAGAGAATTAGTTTATCGAAACTCATCAAGTATATCATAAAGTTCAAATTGAGTAATGCTAATAACAATCTCTTTAACACTCTTTAATTAGAGTGAAATTTATGTAAATATAACTATTGTAAGTGAAATTAAAAAACTGAATTGATTTATAGAATTGTACCAAACCAAACCATTTTTAAATTAAATCGGTTTAAAAAAATTAAAAATTAAACTTTATTTTAAAATTAGTTTTTTTAACTGAACCGATTTTAAAGAAAATAAGTGTCATGTAACCAAATTTAGTTTTAATTCTATCAAAACCTCAAAATCTCAAAACCCTAAAATCAGAATCAAAACCCTAAAATTGAAATAAAGCTTATAGCCGCCGCAGTTCGTCGTCGCTGCAAATAGAAAGGTCATCTCTTCTCTCTTCGTTCATCGCCCTCTGTCTTCTCTATTCGCACAACGATCACACAACAATCGTCTTCTCTCTTCGCACAACGACAACACAACAATCGTCTTCTCTCAGCTTGCGCCGTTAGCCACAGCCGGTCTTACGAAAATATTTAACTATATAGAAGATATTCTGATCAGAACAGTTCCGATCCCGACGTGGACTGTTAAGTCAAGTTACAACAAGCTTTACGAGGGTTTAACAGAAGCCGGAATGGAGATTCTAGATGAAGCCGAGACGATGGGGATAAAAAGAGATGAAGCCTATCATAATCTTGTTTTCATGTTAGGGTTCAACACTATTGATACACTTTTGAGATGAAGCCTGCTGTACCGTATCAATACGCTAAGGCGAGGGAGGATCTGGTGGTGCAGAGCCATGATGCGTCTTTTTAGATTAAGAAAGGTGAGATGATCTTTGGATATCAGTAGTTCGCTACTAAGGATCCTAAGATAATTGAGAATCTCGAGGAGTTTTTGGCGGAGAGGTTTGTTGGGAGTGACAGAGAGAATCTGTTGAAACACGTGTTCTGGGCAAAAAGTGAAAATGTGTAAACAATTTCAATTTTGAGAACCGATTCACCAGCTTATAGAACTGGTTCGGTTTGGTTCATTTGGAATATTAAACCGGTTCACTGATTTATAGAATTGGTTCGGTTTTATAAACTGTAAACCAGTTCGATTCGGTTTTTTCTAAATTGAAAACTAATTCGGTTCGGTTTTCAAGCATAACTGAATTTTGCCCACCCCTAATTTTGAGTAGTGGAACCCATATAACTTCATTCAATTAAAAAGTGAGTGTTGGAAAAAATTAGAAAATAATTGTTGAAAGAATTAATGAGAATGTAGCTACTTGTTAGTATTGCTTTAATTGAAATAATTTTTTAATGATTGTTCATCTAACTTTATATGTTTGTTCATGATATGATTTTTTAACAGTAAAATTTAAGTAAAATACACTATATGATCATAAATTATGATAAATACATTTAGAGACGGCTGAACAAATATGGAAACAAACAAACAACCTTTGAAATTGGATTTTTTTCCATTTTTCTATTTGCCTTCTTTAACTTGGAACTTGTCAGTGGGTCCCAAGACCATGTAGTGCATCATTGGATCAAAGACCCATTTGGCACACACAAACATCATTCTTTGAATAAGAATACATCGTGTCTAAATTAACCATTATAAACCCTTTCACAAATAACAAAGACTTTGCGAAATAATCATATATTTTGTTTCATAAAGTTTAGGAAAATAATAACTATATATATACATAGGCCTTAAAATATCTAAACCTGTCCCGTTAGCCACTCATGAAATATTTAAAATTTACAAGTCTATTTTGCATATACTTTAAGATGAATTATTATTCATTTTTGAAGGAAATAAACCAACTAACAAAGCAATACAATAACTTTAGAGTTGAAATTAATTAACGAGAAGGAAAGAACAAGGAAAAAGTAAACACTAAAAATGAAGGAAAAAAGTAAACACAAATTTGAACTCTAATTCTCACAAACTTTATTCCCATTACTTATTACTTTGCATTTGAGTTCCTAATTGAGAAAGTGCCCTTGTGGAGGATCCATCTTCTGCTAATGCCTTACTAGCACCATCTCTAAGCACTTCAATTCTTTCAAGAATTCCACTTCGTTCTTCACCAACCATTAGATCTTTAATAACCTTAGCAATTTCATCTCTTTCCGCAACTCCATTCTCATTAAACTTTACCTTCAAACCAACTTTGAGTTCCTCCGTTAACAAAATAGAATTTAATCTTTGCTCGGCAAACAATGGCCACGTTATCATTGGAACTCCGGCGACAATACTCTCAAGCGTTGAATTCCAACCACAATGTGTTAAAAATCCGGCAGTTGAACTATGATTTAAGATTTGAGTCTGTGGAGCCCATAAAGGAACAACTAACCCTTGTTCTTTTGTTCTCTCTAAGAACCCATTTGGTAAGTACTTTAAAAGGTCACTATCATTTGTATCATGGTGACCTAGTTCTGCAAAATTACTAGGTTCTCTCAAAACCCACAAGAATTTTTTACCACTCAATTCCAACCCTAAAGCTAGTTCATTGCTTTGTTGTTGAGATAAAGCTCCTCTACTTCCAAAGGAAACATACAAAATAGAATCTTGTTTTTGATTCTCTAGCCACTTCATAATATTCGTCGATTCATTTGACTCACGACTACTACTACTACTATTACCACCACTGCTACTTGAAACGTTTTGTATGATTGGCCCAACTTGATAAATAAATGGGATGTTGTTTCGCCATGCCGATACCATATTCGCCTCCATTTGGGAGAAGCTATTAATAATGAGACCATCAGCAAGAGAGAACCTATTGGTTTGTTGAAGAATAATTTCATAATCAATACTTGAACGATCATGAAAAAATGTAGGAGGGAAATCTTGGCCATGAATAGGCATGCAACCCGGAATTTGAATAGGTTCGGAGTGATCTTTGTATTCACATGAAATTTGTTGATGCAAAGTTGGTAAATACAAGTGTAGTGATGTTGTCATGGCAGAAAAAGGAAAGTATATGAAGGATAAAAGGTTGAACTCTTTTGCTATTTCTAATGGTTGGTTTACAAAAGGATCAACAATTAATGCTACAAGTGGTGTGGTTGAAGTTGAAGATAGTGAAGTCAACGTTTCTCTAAAAGATGGCATAGATTGAGAAATTGCTTGTTCGAGTTGTAAGGGAATATTATCTTGTGGTAGGTTTTGTTTTTTGATTGGAGGGAGGAAAATACATTTGATGGATGAAGGAAGAGATTCAAGTAATTTGAGAGTGGATGGAATTGGTGCATCAATGTTGGGAAAATGCATGTCACATGAAATTGTTTATTGATATCAATTAGTCTCTTGCAAAACTCAATTATTGATAATTGGTGGCTGAATAGAAAGGTTGAAGTTACTACAATATGACTACTTGTTTTTGTTTTCTCCATTGAATAAGGAAATGGATTCACTATTTTTTTTCTCTTCTTCTTCTTCCTATTGATTTGATATGTTATGGTTTATCATTGGGTTATTTATATATGCATGTCATTTAAAAAATATTACACAGTAGAATTGATATTCTATATCTTTGAGTCTCATTTTAGTTTTTATTTAACACGCTAATTGAGGTTGGATCTTATGACTTTTTTTTGGATCTTAATGATATATTGTCTCATACTATTTATTTATTTATGGAAAACACAAACTGTTTCATACTATTTAATTCCACGATAATTACATTATTTTAGTAAATTATTATTGTCTTTTTTGATAAAGTAGTACGTTATTATTTTATAAGAAGTTGTTTTTGGCACGTTATTTATCTGTTTTATCCCATTGACGGCTAATGGTGTCTTAATTAAGCCCTTCTGCTTCTCTCTCCACATGTTAGTAAGTTTAAGATTATATTATTCAGCTCAATTATTTAATATAAACGACAAATTTTATTAACAAAATTTAATCTCATACTATTTAGTTAATTACATAATTAAAATTAATAAAATATATTAATGATCAAATATATAATTATATGTATATATATTTGAGATTCATAATTACATAATTAAATTATCGATATTTACTTATAATTTTTAAAAATTTATTAAACGTTATTTTAAAATTATTTATTAAAGTATCAAATAATTTTTAAGTTTTTATAAAAATTTAAAAAATCGATCACACTTAATAATAACTTTTAATTTGATAATTAAATCGTTGTTTTTATTTAAATATAAATGAAGGTTCGGATTTGAACACCAAATAAAAATTTAACGCATGAAGTCATGTTCATAGATGCAAGAAGATAAAACGCAGCACATATTAAAAAAAAAAAAACAGAGTCATCAAATGATCATATTTACTAAAAATTGGAGAGTTATACAATGAAATACTTGTATATTTTTTGGGAAAAAAATTGAAAGATACAAAAGAGAAGATCTACAAGCATCAGATATGAGATTTCGATAGTTTGAACTTTGATTTTTATTTTTATTTTTCTGTCTATCTCTTTTTGTTGAACTTGGGATTTGGAAACCTGAACTCCAAGTTGTCCCTTTTTTATTTTTATTTTGGGCATTGAGATTCACGACGATGTTGTTGTGGAATTCAATAAAAATTAAATTAATAACACTGCTATTTAACAACTCCCTTAAGTTAGAGAATCTATATTTAAAACTCTCGGTCTTCGAAGGAAAAGATACAAGTAAGAAATTAGTTTAATTGCACTTTTGGTCCCTCTATTATAGGTAAAAGTTGAAAGTAGTCCCCCTATTTTATTTGTCCTCAGTTTTAGTCCCCAAACAGAATTTGAGGTCAAATCATGATGAGTTGTCATTTTTATAATGATGTGTCAATAAATAGGTGACGTGGCAGACGCTTAGGTGGAATAAACTTATTATTATATTATTTCTGATTAAAAAATATAATTTTTATTTTCAAAAATTATTTTAATAATCGTGAAATATTTTTAAAAATATAATTAAATTGTTAAAATTAAATTAAATTAAATTAAATTAAAATTGCAGAACCCTAAAGCCCCAAATTTGTATGAACATATTTCAACTATTTAGGGTTCTGCAATTTTAATTTAATTTAATTTAATTTTAACAATTTAATTATATTTTTAAAAATATTTCACAATTATTAAAATGATTTTTGAAAATAAAAATTATATTTTTTAATCAGAAATAATATAATAATAAGTTTATTCCACCTAAGCGTCTGCCACGTCACCTATTTATTGACACGTCATTAAAAAAATGACAACTCTTCATGATTTGGCCTCAAATTCTGTTTGGGGGACTAAAACTGGGGACAAACAAAATAGGGGGACTACTTTCAATTTTCACCTATAATAGGGGGACCAAAAGTGCAATTAAGCCTAAGAAATTTGAACAAATGATACACAACGCAGCGCAAGGATTTTTTTTAAAATTTTAAATTTGAAGTGATGTTATTGTAATTTTTAAATTATATATATATATATATAAATATATATATATATTGAATATATTTAATATTTTTTAAAATTTTAAAAATTATAATATTATTTTTATAAAAAAATATTTTTTAATTTTATTATATTAATTATAATATATATGGTTTTATATATCACAGTAATCATTTATCAAAGAATAACTCTTGATTATCATATGATTGAGCAATTGTAACGCCCCAAATTTTTTATTCAATATTACTTAAAAATATTTATTTTCTTTTAAAAACAACTATAATTTTTTTTTTCTTATAAATAATTCATCATGTAAAAATTTGAAGATGCGTTAGAAAATGACTTGATATATATATTTTTTTTAGAAGAAGATAATGTAATTCACTAAAATATTATTTATTTATTCGTTTACAAAATTAATATTATAGTTGTTATATCGATATTCATTTATCTTCCAAAATAAATTAAATTCTCTTTAAATGAATTACAAAAGAAACAATGTTGACTGAAATTAAGGACATTCAATAGGAATAAAATCTCACTTCCACATTTTTATCAAAAGTTAATAATAACGAGTAAATAACTTTACAATGTACCACAAAAATTTTAGTAATATAAAACATTATTTTTTAAATAAAAGTCTCATTTTCCCACGCGCGTGCACCAACCAAACATCATTCATGCAACTCAACTCTTTGAGATCATTAGTACCTAAATGTTGGTGTAAGGGGTCAGTTCATCCCACAATAAAATTAAACCAAATAATAAAATAACAACCATAAAATATGAATATAAAATCCTTTTGTAATAAAAGATTTAAAGAAATTGATTATTTAATAGTTCTCAAAGATATATCAATAGTCATAAAATGTATATAAATAAGTAACAACCGTAGAGCAAATAATTAAATCAAAATAAAAATAACAATAAAATGTATATAAGTTATGCATGCTGCTAAATATATATGATCCGGATATAACCAGCCACACAGGCGTCCACACATAAGTCACACATACCAATGGGTAAAATTAAACCAGCCACACAGACGTCCACAAAGATGCATATGATATGTTATGAAATGATAATGATGCTCAAAAAGTACATGACACCACTCACTTAAACAATTACAAATCATCAGTCACTTAGACAACCACAAAGATAACAATATTTAAATCACAAATCACCCGCCTAGGCATCCACAAACATAACAATTTTTAAAACACAAATTACTAGCCACCTAGGCAACCACAAAGATAATAATATTTAAAACACAAGTCACCAGCCACTTAGGCAACCACACAGATAACAATATTTAAAACACACATCATCAGCCACTTAAGCAACCACAAAGACAAAATATTTTAGAATAAACTTTTTAATCACACAGGACATCAAATTTATATTCTCATATTATGAAAATTAAAGAAATATAAAATTCTCACCAATTTCTTCAAGACACATATATTGTTCATAAAAGTCAAGTTTTAATTTTAAAATACTCAAAAGTCCACACTTAAAATCAAATACACATCATAATAAACATATTACTAATTACATCATTATAAAAATTATAACTTTATAATTAAATACTCTAAAACATGTAAAGCACTAAATATTTTCACTACAAACATATTTATCAAGGTATAATAATAAAAATAATACTCTATAATTAATTTAATCAACATAGAGGTATATAAAAATAAAAATAAAACAATCAAGGATTTATAATTAATTTCTTTACGACGAAAATAAAAATCAACCTTTTTCTTTTAAGACATCCAGACATCATATCAATATCTTAGAATCGCTAATTTAATATCTAGTCTAACTCTGCATGGGGAAAAGCCCTTACCTTGGACGCTTTCCTTCCATGTAACACTACATATCCCGCGAAACTCATAAAGATGAAGGAACAAAAGCTTAGAGCTTCCACAAGAAAGAGAGAGAATATGTGGGTGGTTGTTTGAGTGACTTAGAAAGTATTTCAGATAAACAAAATATAATGTTGCGAATGGAGCTGATTAGAGAAAGAGAATAATTTTTCTCATTGAAATTTATTGCACACATCAATAAGATATTCAATTGGAATAATATCATTCAATGACCAACCATTATGAATTAATTTACGTACTTATTCGTGTTTGTTACACATTTGAGTAGATGTGAAATAGAAAACACATGGTTCTATAATTAAATGCTATTAAAAATAAAATATAGTGTGAATGATTAAATTTTGACCAAAATTGACTTGGTCATTGTTCACTCTAAAAAATACCCCAACAACTAATTAATTAATTAATATAAATATATTTCATCAAATAATTAAAATTAAATGAACAATTACTTTATTATTATCACACTAAATTAATTAAATAAAATATATAAATAAAATGAAGCATTTTCACTAACTCTATTTTCTCCTAGGTTAAATACTTATTTGGTCTAAAATAAAACTAATAAATGATACAACTTTTATAAATTATAATTTAATTAAATAATTTAAATAATATTTTCATCAACTAAAATAAATCAAGTAAGACAAAATTATCACTGCAAGTAACGTATAAAAATAAAGTCAATGTATCTAACACATTAATTTCATGATTATCGAAAATAATCAAATAAACAAAATACACAGTTGTCCACGTAGAAAATAATTATGTCATAAACCGTTCTAATATAATTGTCACAGCAAAACAATTAAGTAAAAATAAAGGTTATAACTATTCAAGTAAAATACAGAGTAGTAAATTTTAATTTAATTTATTTACATGTAGATTAAATTATTAATTAAATAATGAATTACAAAAATTACTAAAAGATGCATATATAATATATATAAAAATATTGGAGTGTTACAGCAATCAGGAACAATTTACTTAGGATATTTAATAGACATTCATAAAGTATCCAATGAATTATGAGTTTAATACATCATATTTAGTAGAAAGACGGATATTCCTTGCTCATTATCCGACAATCACTTATTCATAAAACCCACGTGGACCTAGTAGTTTAGATTTCCCATCTCATGGGAAACTCTTTTTGCTCCACTTAGACCTATCCCCCCTAGGGGTATTTTAGTGAAAGGTTTGATAGGAACTGGATGATCCTATTTGGTCAAATATCTAGCGACAAACACTTATGTTCATTTCAATAAAATATTTATAAACAAGTTCCTGGATAATTATCCTAAGGATTTTCATATTGATGATACTGAACATAAATTTTTTGATGATAGAGAAAATACCATTTATATTCTTTTACCTATTAATGAAGGTAGTTTCTATAATTACGATAGGAATGATAGTGACGATATCGACTGTAACTTTGATAGACAATTGAAGTTTCTAAGTATGAAAGATCTGATACCTAGGGATATAATGTCAGAACTAGACTAATTTTATCTCACCCTTCAATTCGAATTAGCAAAAACACGGTCTCTTTATATAATTTGGATTCTATACATTAATGTATGGAGTCCTACGAACTGTTTGTATTTATGCGCATTTTCGCTAATCCTTCTCCTACGAACCGTACATATTTCTTTGCACTCTTCAGGTATTGTATTTATTAATTTTTTGTTTTCACTAAAATGCATGTTAAACTTATATTGCTACGTACTTATACTACTGCATGTTGAACTTGTTGAAGTTATACTGAACTGCATGTTGTAGATAAATGGATTCTAACACGACTTTGGATCGTCAAAATGAGGAAGTTGTCAATAATAAGACTTACGAAACTGAAGTTAAACGTGGTGCAACCATTTGTTTGCTGTTTATTTTTTATCTTTTTGAAAACATGTTCTTACTATATGAGTTTATTAGGTGAGATGAAATGAAAGTGGCCAGCTAATTGAGCCCAACAGTTCTATGTTGATAAGTTATATTGGTGTTGTTGTTCGTCAGAACATTCCAATTACAATTGACGATTCCAATTACAATTGACGATTGAAGAGATAAGGTCTTGAAGGATGCAAAAGATATATTGTGGAATGATGTAAAAGTAACTTTTTTACTCTACTTTTTTGTTACTTATCATTTTTTTCATTGAAATACTTTACTCAAACTATATCTTTATTTGGTTTGTGGTTCACTTTTGATGTTGATGAGGTGAGAAAAACTTACGTACTTAGAGTTGCCGAAAAAATAAATTGAGTATTTAGATCTCATCTATCAAACTGCTACCTAAGCCATCGTGATGGAAATATGAATGTTGAAGCTCCAAAAATATATAAACACTATATATCAAATGACAAATTGAACGCATTTATAGCTAAACGTGCAGACCCCGCGTTTGTGGTAAGTGATTAATTTATTAGCATTTGTGTTTTATTATTCATATTCATAACGTATTTTAAATTTTTAAACGATTGTTATTTTTTTTATATAGAGTATAAGTACGACAAATCGCGAGAGGGCCAAAAATCCAACGCATCATACAAAAAATCTCGTATGGGATATGCACGTTTAGAGCAAAAAATTGTAAGTAAACATCACTTTTATATAATGTGGTACATTATAAACTATAGTTTCTAACTAATATTTTGTGTATAATCTTAACGAATAACTTTTGTTTATGTCTTAATGAATAACTACAAGAGACCCAATCTGATCAACCATTGGGTCGTCATATTTTGTGGAAGGAAGCTCGAGTAAATAAAGATGGAATTGTTGATAATGAAGATGTTCAAAAAGTTATACAACTTTGTGTAAGTATATTATCACTTTAATATTTTTTAATATTGTATTTTAAAAATGATATTGAACTATCTATTTAATCTTACGTGTATTTTCGAAGAATCTAGAACAATGTTCTGAAAATCAAGAGGACAACAAACAAGTTAGTTGCAGGGAGATACTCGGTTAAGTATTTAATGTTCCTGAAAATTCCGGTCGCGTGAGGGGGAAAAGATTTGGCATAACTTCAACCCGCTATTTTTTACAAGAGAAGCGCTCAAATCCATCTAATGAGGAAGTATAAGCTCAAAGTCCTAACAGAGCAATTGGCATTCTTGGTGAAGACGAATAAAGAAAAGCGATTTTCGGATCAGCTCCAACGTGAAATACAAATGGAGCGTGAAAATGCTAGTTGCAACATTGGTCTTTGATGACTCTTCATCATATGCATAATTTCTATTGATTTTAGTCTTATTTATCTTTAATCATTAGTTAATTTAATGAGTTATTTGATATATTTTGTTGATTTTAGTTATTTGATTTAATAAAATGTTTTTGTTATTATTTGCTTAATTAAGTGGAGATTTTTCATAGTTTTGCGTTGTTACTTTGTTTTAGTGCAGTGCTGAATTTTGGTGAGAAATCAACATGACCTATTTGGAGTATTTCAGCCATATCTGGAGTTCTAGATGTCCAATTGGAGTCAATCCAATTGCTAATGAAAGCTAAGATCCATATCTACAACTTTCATGAAGACACCGGGACCAAATTCAGACTCGAAAGATGAGAAAAATGCAAAATACGTCAGACAGCAGATGCTGTGCGCCTGGAGCGCGCCCTGCGCGCCTGGAGCGCATTTCCCGCTGTTTAGTACTGCCAACGCGCGCCTGAAGCGCGCCCTGCGCGCCTGGAGCGCGTGACGCGCATCAGCAATCATAAAAACTCAATTTTTTACTGTTTTTTGGATCTTTTTGACTCTGGGGAAGTTGGGAGACTTGTGCCCTAGCATAGAAACTCAAAGACGGTCGTTTCTAACGCCATTGAAGCAGTTTTATCAAGAATCATCCATGAATCATTCTTGTAATTCTTCTTTAATCTCTATCTTTTGTATCTCTGTCATGAGTAACTAAACCCTATTTGTTAGGGATGAGTGTAACCAGATGAAACCCTTATTTTTCTGATTTGATTTCTAGTTATATGAATGAGTTTATTGAATTATTTTTCTCATCTCTGTGCTTAATGCTTTTTATTGCTTGATCAACATTAAAATGTTCTACGATTTGTATTTTGAAACGGAAGTGGACTTTACGAATGCTTGAGATGAGAAATTCATGAATTTGTAGTCTAGGGATAGATGCAGGTCATGAAACCAATTAAATTAGTTGCAAAGCAATAATTTACAAGAGAATTTCTATACGGTAATGCTTAATTCTAATCTTAAATCTACTAAGGAATTAGGGGTTACTTTGGAATTAAAGGTTCTGTCACTAAGACATTAGGGCAAGAATAATAAAGAGAATTCGGTAATAATTCAATAAAGGAATTCAGTAATTAGGATCAAATTAGACACCAAGGTTGGATTCGAAGTGAAACTCATCCCTGACATATTTCTCATTATAAAAGATCAATTTTATTACTGTTGTTAATTTCAGATATTATTTCAATCAACTTGGGAACCTTTTGTTCAATTTTAGTAATTAAATATAATTCAATAGTAAAACGCAATCCTTGAGTTCGACACTCGGTACTACCGTTTTATTATTACTTGCAACGATTCAGTACACTTGCTGAAACGCTATCAAGTTTTTGGCGCCGTTGCCGGGGATTGCCATATCACTATTGAATTTAATTTATTTACTTAATTGAAATTTTTTGCTCGGCAATAAAATTTTTTATTTTTTTTATTATTTTTTTTATTTTTTATTTTTATTTTTTTAAAAAATTCTTTTATTTTCTATTTTTATTTGTTGAACTTGCTAATGTCATGTCTAGTGGTTTTTCTCTTCTTTGTTTGAGATAACTATGCGCTGTAGAGCATGGAAGATTATGATGATGATATTCTACTACAATTATATGAAGAGTGTGATACTTGTCTTATATCGGGTATATGTCGCATGATTGAGGGGCAAATCTTGAGCCATTCATTTTTAAGATATCACCCTCAAATCCCTCCGTGGAAGCCTCTTAGATGTGACTTTTGCGGAAAAGCGCATAAGAACGGACGTTGTTTAGATGACCTTGATGAACTAATAGAATATGAAGACTTTTTTCTCAAAGTTACAGAAAACATCGAGTGTTACATTCAAAAGATAAATTGGGAACAAATTCTACCTCCAAAAATTCTATCCAAAGAATCGGATGATAAAGACTTTCACGTTACGAATGTTTTGGTTGAATTCATGAAGAATAACATGGTTTCAATTGACAAATTTGAAAATCAATGTGAGAGGTTATTTGAGCAAGTGGCTAAGTTTGAGAAGATGGAGGAGAAGTTGAAGATTGAAGATAATTTCATTGTTGTGGTAGAAGAAGATAAGCAAGAGGAAAATATGAACAAGGAAAAGAAAAAAGAAGAGATTGATAAAGTTCGAGATTCAATCTATGCCTTGTTCATCAATGTCCAATTGAGAAGGACATGGAAACAACATCTTTTATTTCTTAAGTTCATGGAATTTCTACCAAACAAAAAGAAAAAGAAGGATGATGTGTTCTTCCTGTCATATATGCCACCTTGACAATAGTTGAGGCGTCAAGCTAATGACTTTAAAGAAGCGCTTCGTGGGAGGCAACCCACAGGTAGAGGTAACTTTTATTTTTTGCAATCTTATTTTTTTTATTTGAATTTGTTTCTTTCTAATTGTGTGTAAACGTGCACTATAATGAAGAAATATTAACAACTTGCATTTGGTCTTAAGTTTTATGTTTGACATTTTGAAATTTAAACTATATTTCTTTGCTCATATCATTGCTCAATTCGATAAGTTTCACTAATTCATGCATTGTTGATTACTGCTTGGTTGTTGAAGTCTAACTCGTATTTAAAAAAAAAAAAACACTAAATAAATTTTGTAGTGGCATGTTTGGCATCATTTAGATAGTTCATACTCTCTCTTATTATCCTAGCTGTGAGCTTTTGAGCCTAAACACTTAAATTCTTTGCTGTGTGATTATCCAGACATGTATTATCCCTTCAGAACTTGCACTAATTCTGACTTGCATCACTTGTAATTTATGCATACATTGAGGCAATTTTATTTGGTCGTTTGAGCCTTTCTAACTACCCTATGAAAATGTTATCCTTTGCTAGCCCCTTTGAGCCTTGCCCCTTTATTTCGGTTACTAGCCACATTACAAAACAAAAACCTAGTTCAATTACATCACCTTACTTGGAGTTAGGTAGAAAATTTTTGTCTTGTCTTGATCAAATTCTAAGTTTGGGGTTGCTCATGGGATAGCAACCTTTTAAGTTTGGGGTGGTGATTCTCACAAAAAAAATAAAGAAAAAAAAAAGAAAAAGAAAAAAGAAGAAAAGAAGAAAAAAAGAGAAAAAGAAAATAAATAAAAAACGATAAATAATATCTTCTTGGTTCTTTTGTCAATGTTTGAGAATCTCTAGAATGAAAAGGTGAAGAAAAAAAAATGGTAGAATAATTGGGAAATATATGCCTAACTCCAAGTAATAAAGCCTACTATCCCAAAATGTCATACCCTTACCTAAGCCCCATTACAACCCGAAAGTCCTCCAAAAATGTATGTGTTTGCTGCATTGTGATTGCTAACTATAATTTTTTCAAGCCTATGGTAGCGTGATGCATGCTCTAGGATTTGAGTGATAAATTCATAACCCTTCTAAACACTTGAGAGAAATTTTGGTGAGATTGTGTGAAGAGAGAGTTGAATTAGATAAATGAATGCCAAGGTGTACAAACCTCGTTATTTTTGTAAGCAACCATAGAGTATGATGGATGTTTTGTAGTAGCTGAAACTTTGAGAATTGAGTCTGATTTGAATTGAGAAATTGAGTTTAAGTTTGCTTTTAACTGCACCAAATATGAAATTAATTGTTGCTTGGGGACAAGCAATAGATTAAGTTTGGGGTTGTAATGGTCTTCAAAGTCTTCCTGAGGTAATTAATTACTTAATAAAATAAGAAATTCATTCAACCTAATTGTTTCACATAGTTATGTATTAACCATTGATTTAGAGTGTCTCTACTTGCGTGTTGTATTTATCCTCCTCAACTCATCGCAAGGTTGAAAAAGGAAAATTGTACAATATTTTGGGAGAAGTATTGCACAACACTTTGATCTCTGTCGGCCATGTCAAAGTATCACTCGTGATTGCTTTTGAACCAAATGCATTGTTACATATACCGAACAATGATGGAGATATGAAGTATATGGGACAAACAATAGGTAGTTACATGACATACCCAAATATCTTGTTGCCCTTGATACGATATGTTTAATTTAAATGTATGTTTAATTAATATGTATATTTAATTCCACGATATATGATTATGATTGATTATATTTAATTGCTTATTTTTCCGCTTTTAACTTTAATTTTACATTTATTTAGATTCATACAAAGTCTAAAGGGAATGACAAGAAGATTACCCGCAACGACTCAGTCACGTCACCGGAAAAGGTTTGTCACATTTATTATGGCAGGTTTGTCATTTTTTTAAGGTTCAATTAACTAACAAACTGATTAACCTCATTTTTTCAAATTCAATCAAAATCACCCGCACATCAAACCTAGCAGAATAAAGTTGCACCACAACTAGATGTTCGTGGTAAAAATAAAGCTGGAAAACTTCAAAATTTGGAGGGTAAAAAAGTTGCCAAAATTCAAAACCTGGATCAGGGTAAATTAGTTGCTGCTCCTAAAATAATTCATCCACATCTTGCTCGATTTGGGTCGCGTCTTGACATACAAACAAAAATGAATATGGACAACAACGGTTCATGTATCATAAGCATGGAGAAAGCTATTTTCAGAGATGAGTATGTAGAACTATTTGAAAAAGAGCACATATATATACTTTTTTATCATAAGGAGCTGAGTGCTATTGTCATTAGATTATACGTTAGGTAAAATACTTTATTTAAGATAAGTATTACTTTTAATTGCATTTTTTGGTAATTAATATAATTTGACATTTTCATTGAAGGTTTTTGTATGAGAAGTTGGTATTCACGTGCAAATTGTCAGATAGATTTTTATTCTTGTCTCCGCATAAGCTGTCAATGTTTAAACTCGATCCAGTTAATGTAAAGAAATATGTTGTAGATATCCTATTGGAAAATAAAGAGAAGGATAAGTTGTTTCTTGCACCATATAATTCAGGGTAATTATATATTCCTTATTTATAATTTTTTTTTTAATTTATGAGATCTTAATTTATTAGTTGTGTAAACAAAATTGCCAACCAAATTTTAGTTGTTGTAGGGCACATTGGGTGCTGTTTGCAATCAATGCGACCTCTAAAGTTATATACTATTTAGATCCCTTGCACGACCAATACAACAATCACTCGAATATAAAGACTATCTTCGACACGTAAGTAATATTTATTTATTTCTTAATATATATATATATATATATATATATAAATAATGTGTTTGTTTATGCTATAATAATCACATTTATTTTATAGTGCTTTACAAGTTTTTCGAACTCAAAGGGGTGCTACATTGCCGAAGCAAAAGTCAAATAGCATCACATATATTCCAATAAATGTTTGAAATATATGTCTTTAAAATTTCATTAACAATCAATTTACAAATATTTATTGACTTATATGTTTTATTTTATAGTGTCATCGTCAAACTAACAACATAAACTACGAGTACTATATATTGCGATTCATGAAGGAGATTGTTGATATGAATCAAACTATAATCCCAGAAACAGTACGGGATTTTCATTATATTTTGATTTTCATATATAAATTATGTATATATTTGATTCTAGCTTATTTATGTTCAAATTTTATATCGCACAATATTTTGACAATTTCAGTCCAACATACTTTGAAAGAGATCTAACTAAAATAAAGGAAAACTGGTGTAAGTATGTGATCGAAATGAAAATTATTTAATTTGCTGCGAAATTGACATGTTGTAAGGTTAATTGTGAATATGTAAATGTAAAAAAAATATGTGTTGTGTTATAAGGTTGTGTTGTGAATATGTAAAGTTATATAGTTTTTTTTTTTTGAATATGTAAATGTAAAAAATATATAATTATGTCAATATCATGTGTTGTTTGTAAACTAATTGTATCAATATATAAAGTTACAAGTTTGTTGTGAATTCATTGTGTCAATATATAAAGTTATAAAGTTATGTAGTTCTGTTGTTGTGAACAGATTGTGTCAATATGTAAAGTTACAAGTTTGTTGTTGTTGCTGTTTAAATGAAAAATATAGTAATTGTGTCAATATCATGTGCGGGATGAAAATTATTTTGGAAAAAAATTAAAAGACAACATTTTTTTTTTAAAAAATAACATAAAAAATCTGTTTATACAAACAAGCGTTTTTTTAAAAAAATTCCATTTTAGCGTTATTTAATAAAAATAGCATAAGAATGCACCTATTACAGAACTTTTTCAAAAAAACGCAGTAATAAGTCATTTAATTATGTGAAAGCGAAAATCTTTTACAGCGCTTGTCAAAAAAGTGCTTTAAAAGTTACGTAACATAAAGTATATTTTATAATTTTTTTTTGAAAAAACACTGTTAAACGTGCATAAGAATGCACCTATTAAAGCGTTTTTTTGAAAAAGCGTTGTAAAACGAGTAATTAAAGCACCCCATTTTTAAAAGGGATTTACAACGTTTTTTTTTTGTTGAAAAAATGTTGTAAAACTAGTACAACAAGCAACACGTTTTTAGAAGGGATTTAGAGCACTTTTTTATTTTAAAGAGTTTTGTTATATTTTTTTAAAGCGCTAGATACTACAATGCTTCAATTTTTGAAAAATGTTGTAAATGGCTTAAAAAAAACGTTGTAAAATACTATTTTTTACGTAGTGATTCATGCTATGGATATGAATGAGTCGAATGATTTATCTCTCGATCTATTAGTGAACTATCTCTTTGGGAATTCTGAAATATGTTCTACTAGAAATAATCTTATTATTGCTTCGATTCATATTCCTCATAAAGTAGATTCTGCTCTAATAGCAACGAAAAAATTAATACATGCATTAAGATACGAATGCTTCTTATTCCACGATAATGAAAGAACTTTTTCACTCTTTCATATACTAGGGGATTTCACTTTGAAAAGAAAATGTTACACATTAACGGATTCGATGTCCATAACTCTGAGTTCTAATCTACAAGATCTTGTACCACTTACCAATTATGCCCTAACAATTAGTATTATACAAAAGAGATATATTATAGACACTAATATAATTAGATATGTTCTTCATAGACAAACTTGAGATTTTAGATATCAGATAAGATCGATTCATAATCTTGGAATCGTTTTCCATCAGATACGAAGAGTTGTTTCACAAAATTTACTTTTACGTAATTACTCCATAGATCCTATATTGATCTATATCAACAAGAAATCATGTAACAAGAGGGATTCTTATTTGTACAAATGGTATTTTGAAATTGGAACAAATATGAAGAAATTAACGATATTCCTAAATTTTACACCCACTATAGACAGACGAGGCGGATGCAGAGTTTCCTCAATTAATCAAGTGTGGGGGTGAAGACAAAATTTCTTCCGCCCCGCCCCGTTGTCATGTCTAATATTAATGTGTGAGGCGCATTTATGAAAAGTGGAGTTTATATGATGTCGTATACAAATTGATTGTCGCATAAAAGTATTTGGTCTAGTAACTTTAATGAAAATGATAATTTGAAAGATCAAACTATCACCGAAAAAATATTCTCTAATAGAATTTAGTAACGAAATCCACCAAATAAACCCATCACTGCCAAAAGCAACATTTGTTAATCTATCAACTAAAGTGTTTCCTTCCCTAAATATGTAAGAAATTTTGAAATGAAATCCCCTAATAATGTGAAGACAATTATTCAATCTATTTTGCAAAGTCAGAGGAACAATAACACTGTTGGCGAACCTTGAACCACCAACAAAGAATTAGATTCAAGCCCTACATTACTCTAGTTTTTGGAATAAGTAATTTCTATAGATCTAGGACATTGTTGCAATCAGCACAACATTTAAGGAAAAAGAAACAACAATATTAAAAGCAAATCCTTCAAGTGAACTTTAGAATCCCTAAAAACGTTTCCACAAATAGAAAGACCAAAAGAACTTATGGGTGCACCATTGATTTGATAGGGTACAATAAATTTCATAATGAAACTTCTTAAACCTTAGATATTAAGTTCAACGACCACAAAGGATGCATTTTTATGACAACCCTCTCAATTGATCGCGAGAATGGTAAAAGGATGATACTTATCCTATAGGTATCATGTTCAACTTCCACGAAAGAAAAAATCTCATTAACTTTTAATAGAAAAAAGAGATCGAACGAGAAGATCGTGAATAAAAGGGATGATATTTAAAATTGTTGATTATTGTTGCATTGAAGATTCTTATGAAACGACTAAGATTGACTTACATTATTATTATATTTATTGTTTTTAATTTTTTTGACCTGCATACCATAACAGATAAATTCAATAATTATAATTCATTGTATTACCTATACACCCAAAAAAATGTCAATGATATACAAAATTACTTATCATATAGAAATGATATGTAAATTAGGTGAGATAAATTAGATCCAGCAATCATAACATAGATATGCAAAATTATATAATACAAAGGGTGAAAGAAATAAACTAGAACATAGAATACGTGATAATTCCATATAAAAGTGGGATGGTATATAATGTAAGAGTAGGCTTAGACACTCATTATAATATAAAACTGGTTTACACTCAAAATACACATATTTTAAATTGTTATTTTATTAATGGTAGAAATATGAAGGTGGAAAATGGTTGGTCAGAAACTCAGTGGCAATTGAAGTAGCAGAAGCAAGCAAAACCAAAGCCTTGACGGTGACAAGCACCAAAAGTTGCATGTTCCACATTCTTGCACTGATTTTTACAGTTTCCTGTTATAATACATGGCCCTGACCATGTTTTGCTACGCCTTTGGCATATTTTTGCTTCAACCTCTACACATAATAAGTCAAAAATAAGCTAAAATGATCTTCAAAAAATTGTGTGTAATTCAAATGCAACTAATTAAAATTTGTCACATGTACTGAATTAATTAATTTTTTAATTTTATATTAATTGAATACATGTGACAAATTTTAATTGATCGAAAATATTTTACTATAATTTTCTAAAGATAACATGGATGTCATAAAAAATAAAGTAAATTAAGATGGTAAAAAAGAGTTAGAATTGAAGAAGCATGAGATAATAAATAAACAAATAAATATACTTTTTTATCTCAAATTATATATTAAGAAATATAATTTTAATACTGTATATCAAAGAAAAACTATAAGTTATTTTATAAAACTAGAATCCATTAGTAGTATGAGAAATATAAATTATAATAATGGAAAGAAATAAAAAAAAAAGTGTAATAAATAGTAATTAAAGATCATAATAGAAAAATAAGTATTAATTTTTCAATGGTATGATAAAAGGATATATAATTTAAGAAAAATATATTTTGCTATGATGATATATAAATGGATAATGGAAGTAGATTAATTAGTTTGTACCCCATGAAGAAATGAGGAGAAGGGCAAGGAAGAGGAACATGAAGACGGTGTAGAATTTAGTCATATTTGATAAATGTAATTATGTAAATGACGTTCTCTATAAAATGCACTTCCCAAATGTTTGCATGAGTATATATAGCAATCAAAATATGGGTAGGTGGTAACAAAATGAGTTGAATTTTTTGGAACCATCTACATAGCCCCAAAATTTTGTGAAGTGGTGTTTGACTTTTTAAATTATTATCAATATGTTTTAGTAGTCTTCAGTAATCAAATATAAACAAAAACAAAATTATAATTCATTTTTCATTTTTTTTGGACAAATTAAAAACAAAATATAAACCAATTTTATTAGCTTCTCTCATATTTAATGACAATAACTTTAAATTACTTCTCAATTACTGTAAATATTTTTATTTTTTTAATCATCTAATTAATTTATTAGTCATGAATGAATGATAATTTAATTTTTTTTATTGAAATAGATCTTAAATGTTATTAACTATATTTTTTAATGATTTAAATATTTTATTCCATTTATGCTTATAGTTTATTTCGAATGAAGTGCTACATTATTCTGTCTAGAAAATGAGCCAAGGCATGCATGACAAAATTTATTAGATAGTAAATAAAATAATTTAAGGTGACAAATATCATGTTATATTATATATATTTTTGGATTTTTAATAATTATTTTAACTTATCAAATGATTTTTCTATTAAAATATCAGCATATCAATTAATGTAGACCCAAGCATATAGTTGACTAGATGGTTCAAATATTTTTTAAATTAAACAAAAGTTATCATTCGAATTCATATGTGTGTGAATGCGACAATGTCAAAATTCTTGAGATACAGTTTTAGTATTGTTTATGGGTATTTTTATATCAATTAAAATATGTATCAAATATGACCACAAATAAATGTTTAGTCGGTGTAACTATATAAACTTCGAATAAGTTACGTGATCGTTTAAAATCTCTAGAAAGGATTCTGAATTTGCAAAGTATTATGAGAGTTTGAAAATGATGTTTTACACACAAAATGGGAGTGAAAACATGAAATATCAAAACTAACTTGCAACATAAATGAAATGAATTGATAAATTAAAGTTTGTGAAATCTTTAAGGTTATGCTTATGATTGCATGCTTCAGAAATTAAGTATAACTAAGGAATTGTCTATGATATCAAGTACATACTTCTATTTTTATTTTATTTTATTTAATCGTAGATTTATTTCTTTTATTTTTATTAAATTTACGGATTCAGTCATTATATTTTAAAAATCAATAATTTTAATGTATTTTTTATTTTTGAATTAAAATAATAATAATTTAACATACGTTTTTAAAATATTGAATCATTTAGATATATTAATTATTCATATGCCATTAATTAAATTATAAAATAATTTTTTTAAAATTAAAAAAGTTAAATTTTAAAGATTTTTATTGTAGTTTCATGTATATTACTCATTTTATATAATTGTATTGTATATCATATTATTTAAAACATGTTAAATTACTATTTTTAAATAAATTATGAGAAATCAAAACGGTTTGATTTTAAATAATGAAATCGATTTTGTGAATTGATAAAAATAAAAAAATTAAAACAAAAATTAAGTTTCTTTTATGAATACTTCATTTAGACTTATAACTTTGAGGTCTAATTTCTTTTAATTCCAAAACAACTTAGATTACAAAACTAATTCGTTTAATGTAGTCTTATTAGTTTGAATAATTAGTCTTCTACCGATGTTCGCAAGGATAATCCGTCTAAAAAAAGTCATGTAGATTATAATACACAGATTTTCAATCATTTGGTGGTAGTGTTAGGTGGAATGGCAACAAATCTACCTCCTTCTCACGACTCATTACTTAAATTAAGAGAATTATAAAAATTACTTTAGTACTAAATTTGTTGACAATTTAAATAATTTTATAGATATATTTTTGTGAAAAATAATTAATTTATATTTTTGTTGACAAAAACACAATATTTATTTATTTAAATGATAGACAATATCTAATATAAATGCAAAATGATCGTTTTAAGTTAAAAAAAAATGAATATGTGAATATACTTATAATATTCAAATTAAAAAATAAATTTATGTTATTATAATAATTATTACATAGTATAAAAAGAAATATAACATAATTAAAAATATATTAATAAAAAAATAATAATGCATTTTCAAAATTTATTAAAACATAAAGAAAATTTTCAAGAGGTTATTATATTTAAAAATAGGTTTAATTGCAGTTTTAGTCACATATTTTTTTTGATTCA
>JBBPBT010000850.1:19663761-19675017 GCA_037974875.1 Cicer bijugum | reverse complement strand
TTTTTTAGAAGTGACACTATATTTAAATATAAAAAAATTGATGCATTTTTTGAAGAACAAATTTTTTTAACAAAAATGAAAATTATAAAATGAATATATTTTATTTAATTGAATTGTGAAAATTGTGTTACTTGTGAAAATTGTGTGACCTGTAAAAATTGAAATTCTATTTTTATTTTTTCAACTTGTTATGAATTGTGTGATACTCTCAAAAAAAAAATTATATAACTTTTAAAAATTTCAATTATAATATTTAAATTTCAATTATAATATTTCAGTTAACTCTGGCGTAAAAAGTTGAATAGGAATCAAATAATTAAGATTGTATTATTTAACCACTTAATTAGTCAATTATAAAAAAATATTACACACAAACTTATAAAAAAATCATTGAACCAAAAACACTTTGTTAACATTCAAAACTCATCTGATTCAACCAGTCAAAGTGTCATTGTCTGTGGTCACAATCATGCCCCATCATTTTCAAGTCATGCATTATTCAGAGAGCAAAGCCATTAGTATAAATACATTATCTCCCATTATTAAAAAAAACAAGGTTGAGATACTGTATTCAGATTGCAAAAAGAAAGCCAAAACTGAAAAGACAAGGCTGGAGGAAGGATGGGATGGTTGGGGAGGTGAAGAGCTAAAGAGACGCCGAAAAGACTAGCATGGTTTAGAGTAACAGATTTTGTTGTGAGCGTGAAGTCACGACACCATATATATATATATATATATATATATATATATATATATATATATATATTGTGATACAACAACCTAACCTCTGTATATACATAAATTATGTGATATAAAAAGATAAATTAACTATTAACAAGTTTTTTTATGTTAATTATTCATATATAATATAATGTGATATTATTTTTTAACTGTGAATTGTTTTAATTAATATATATTTTTTTTAAAATAATACGATATTTAAACATAAAAAAAATGATTCATGTTTTCAAAAAGAAAATTTTTTGACAAATATGAAAATTATAAAATTGATATATTTTATTTGATTGAATCGTGTGAATTGTGTGATTTGTGAAAATTGTGTGACTTGTAAAAATTGAAATTCTAATTTTTTTTCAACTTGCCTACTATGTATGAATTATGTGATACTCTCAAAAAAAAAACTATATGACTTTTAAAAATTTCTATTATAATATTTAAATTTTCATTATAATATTTCAGTTAATATTTGTGGCTCTCCAACTCTATCTCCACTGGATGCAGTAGAAGTATTACATGGTCCGCCACACTCAATTGTAGGTTTTATTTATTGTTTCTCCCAAAAAATAAAAATAAAACTATGTTAGCATGTTTTAAATTTAATCTGATATGTCTTATAATATGCACTATTACATTGGAATCAGCTGCTGACAGGAAGGGCAAAAAGGTCATAATAAGATCCTTTGTATAAAATACACAAGCTCAACGTTGACTTCAACGTATAACTAGAGTCACAAGCCATAAATTCATTGGAAAAGAATTATATAACCAATCTCTTGTACCTTGGATAAATACAATTAATTTGAATCATAAGATCATAACAGTAACACAACAAAAGGCCAAAAATTTAAAATCAGAATCTTCTTGCATGCAAAGTGTCGTTGCTATAAGCACATTCCAAAGAAAGACATACACGTAAAACAAAGAAAGAACACAATGTAGTTATAATTCAATGATGTCTTCGCGAAAGGAGACAGAACCTTGAATATTTACAAGTGCTGCTACACACACCTCATGAACATTCACAACACCATTTTTCACCTTCTTAGAATTCAAACTTTCTAAACAAATCATTTTTTGCCCCAAGCAAAGCAGCAACACTGAAGAAGCACAAAGATAAGCATCGGTACAGCGACAAAATTATAAATCTTCCATATGTTCAAAAAGGAAGTGCAGGCTTACCTGTGCTTTGCCATTGGTAGGTTGCCTGCGGATAACATGCGGCCTCTCGTTAGGTGTTCCGGATGCATATCCGGCCCCACCTTGTCTCTCTTCCCTCACTTTGTTGAAAATGTGAGTATAGCTGTCAGCTGATGCAGGGTTACTCACATCCCACTCGCCGAACTTTGGAACAGCAGCACCTTTATCAGGCTGATGTATCAGAATTCTAAAGTCAGAACATATTTGCAACAGAAAATCTCAAAATGATTCCAAGCTACAATGACATGAGGACAGATCAAGTTACTCTGCTTAATAACTTAGTATAAACATTGAATTTCACCAATTCGATTGTTGGTTATTGTTATATTATATATTAATACTCAAGTATACAAAGTTTTATTTATATCAGAAATTTGTAGCTATTTAAACTCATAATTGATATTTACTTCTATTTTTAAAAAGCTTACTATGTGTCCCTTTGATGTTATTTGATGAAATATCAAATAGTTTTCCAATTTTATAAAAATTTGTGGAGTTGATCTACTCAAGAAGAACTTTTAATTTGATGGTTGGAATGATGTCTTAGATTTAGTCAAATTTAGTGAGATATGGTTTAAGGGAGTTAGAAGATAGTTATGGTTAGGTGAAATTTTGTTAGATTAGTTATATTAAGAGCACTACATAAAAGTGCATCATGATTTTCTTTTAAGAGCACTATCATTTCAAGTTTTATATTTTCTTTTAATTATTTATCTCTTTCTTAGGCTCAAACATAATTTTCAACATGATGAATTTTAGTGTTTATAATGAGTTATTAACTCAATCTTACGAAATTTTTTAACTTTTCATGCCATGCATGGTTAATAACATATACAAGATAGTATAAAAGAAAAAGAAAACTAACACTTTCATCCCCTCGATTAGCAGGTCTTAACCGGGATCTTCCTGGTGTACCATGGCTGCTGTCATAGGAATTCTTTCCTTCTGAGGGACTATCTCTGCCAGGAGCTCTAGCTTGGCGATGAAGGGGTGATCGTTCAACACTGTACTCAGACCCAGTACTTTGTCTTGAAGGTCTTCGTCGATTATCAGCAGAACCTACTGCAACACGAGGAGTAGAATCATTGGCATTCTTATTGCTTACATTGTCTTGACGAGCTGGAGAGTTAACATAATTCTTACGATCACCATCTTCTAGACTCTTATACAACTCATTTGATGATTGTGCTGATCCCTTTCCAGATGGATCCTCTGAATCAACTTTTGGTTTGGATTGGGAAGGAAGAAGGTGATCAGATGATGAATTATCAAAAACTAAATCTGAATTTTCTTCAGGGTCATTTGGGTTTATCATCTTTGTTCCGGTTCGGCCTTGCCGTGCCTTGTCAAAATATGCTGTATATGGAACATTGTCTCCACTGTTCCAATTGCCAAATTTCGGTACATGAGTTCGTTGCTGCTGCAAAATTGACACAATGAACAGTTTCTGTTAAGTTATTATGTTTCAATGAAATAGAAGCCAGAATACAAGTTTTAAATGCTAATGAATGTCCTATCACAATTCATTCAAATGAAAAACAGAATACAATGTTCAACTTCAACATATAACAAGAGTAATTCCAAAGAAAACCTGCAAATCTTACTATAAGAAGAATTTACGAGATTCTGCTCAAGTAGACCAACTTAAGATAATCTTACTTTTTTTTTTTACTGGAACGATAATCTTACTATTAGAACAGCAACTCCGATTCAAAAGAATAAAGATACGAAAATGAAAAAGGAAGAATATACTATGCTTGATCATAGTGTTAGGTCAATTGTGTCTACATCTCCAATTGCCGAGTGGCTGCAATTCGTCTTGATTATTGTCACCATTAGGATTTACAATATACAACTTATATTTAAATATTACATTCAAGATTACAACATTACCCAGCTCAAGCGACCTATCCACTTATCACTAACTATGAGTCATACCCAACATTAAAAATCCCAATCTGTATAATGCATTTGTGCATGAAAAGTTCAATACACTTAAATGTAGCTCTCTAGGTACAAACCAATGCCAACAGGTGCATGGTAGCAAAATTGCTGGCTTTACAAGAGGACGAGCCAGGGAGGGAACATGCTCAATCAAAATCCACCCAAATGAACATCTATAAGTTAATAAGTACTTTTCCATAAGTTAAGAACCATAAACTTATTTTAACTATAAGAAGCTCCTATAAGTTAGAAACTAATCCAAACTAGGCCAAATTTATCTGCATAGATAATATTGTTGCATGCATTGAATAAATGATTGTTGATTGCAAACTTGTATACCTGACTCACTAATATATTGCAGATTCTTCTTTTCACTACGAAAAGGTCAGGAAAAATCATTTTCATCAGATTTTCACATGATTTGAGGTGAGAAACATAATGGAACAATAGTGAGATAATTTATCAATGAACAAAAAATGTAATGCTTTATCTGAAATTCTATAGGTCAAGTCTCTTCTTATCACTTCTGATATAAGAAACTCCTATGCTTGAGAACTACAGATTTGATTTCTTACTTATACTATATCATCAAAACATTAAGCTAACAAATTTTAATGTGGTATCAGAATCTATCCAAGATCTGTTGGATCACCCGTTATCAAGCCACGCTTCAGATGCGAAGTCCCAAATTCTAATAAATTCATCCACATCCCACATATCCTGGCATTGATATCATATTCCTGATCTCATGCCTCTACAATAACATAAAATTATATCATATTCCATAGATTTCCTATTTCAGGTAACAAAGAAAATATTTCTCCTAATATCATGTAGCCATCATCTTATACAAGGAGGCTTGTTATTGACCATCAGGTTCATACAAGATTCTGGCCCTAAAACCACTCTCAGCTCCCTGCCTCACTTGAGTATTTAAGTGTCTTTGCAAGTACCCCACACCCTCCCCATTTAACTATCTGTAATCATTCCATAAAATCTCCAAAAGTATTGCACTTTTTCACCTAAGCAAAATTACAATCTTGCAGTCATACTTAACAAAATACTAAGTCCAATTCTCAACATACATATTACCTCTAGAATTCACATAAGATGAAGACTCTCTATGTTTTTCATCCATTTAACCATTTGACTCTCACATTAATCACTGAAATAGTTAGCATTATACCATTTTAATTGAAACAGAATATACAATTAAGCGATTGATATGATTGAACATACTTTCATCATCTGTTTTCAATCACATTGGTGTTAAGATGTATAGTTCAATATTTTGCCACCAAACTTGCTTCTCCATACTTCATCTCAACTGATATATACATATTTGCAACATTTGATCGCTTGAAACACAACATTCTTGTTCATTTTCACTATTCTGTTTTCCATCAAAACAACTGCATCTTCCTAATGCAAAGTGATATTCTCGCTTATGTATCAGAGGTATTAAGCAAAGTACCACAACATAGGAAAATAAAACCTATAACTTTAGTAATATTTCCTTAAAATGTCACACCAATTATGGTTCTTTTTGCAACAGTCAATGTTAGTAATTAGTATTGTTAGTATTTTGCTGAGGGTACGGATCAACCCGCGATCTTTTTATCATTCTACTCCCTAACTCTCCCACCTCAGTCACCAAACCAATCTTTTATCCCCTTGTGCCAATTATGATTAAATTTTGATATAGTACGATCAGTCCAAACTCATATGCATCACAAGTATCAAATTGTCCAAAACACCAAATAGTACAAATAGCACATGTTGCTACAGAAAAATCCAAATAAGTAAACATGGGATTGCAATTAAACAACAAATTCCTAGTTACAACTTACAACTCAACTAGCTGCTTGTTTTGCAAGTTTCAATTCGATCCAAAATTATATTAATAAGTAATTACACATCCAACTAGAATTATGATTATTAATCATCAACTAGGCAATTAATTCAACCTTAGGAAAAATTACTAAAAATTTATGATTAAAAAGACAAGGCTAAGCTAAATTAGAAACTCATCATGACTAATGAAACTATTAATAAAAATCAAGAGAATTAACATAGTAAGATATTTATAATTGAATTGCTTCATGATTCTAAGAAGCAAGAAAAGGAAGCTATTGATGATTGATCAAGCTATAGAAAATTAACCAAGTTGACCAAAAGAAATTAAAGTCTAATTTTGGTCAACTATTTCAAAGCAATAGAAGATGAACAAATGAGATAACTAGTGAAGGAAAAAAAACATACACCTAACACATAAAACATAATGCAAGAGATTGAAACTGAGTTTCCATAAACATATAAATCACAACAAAATCATGGATATAAAAAAAATATATGCAAAAGAGAAGATAAAAAAAAACTTACTGCCATTTCCTTTTAAGCTTGAAAAAAGCACCCAGAAATTGAAAAGCAAAATTCTCCAAAAAGAAATTTAAAAAGATTCAGCTTTTTAGGATTAGACCAAGTACAAGTAAAAAAATTCAGAGAACCCAAGAAGCTCTTCCACAAAATTGAATGACCGAGCAAAGAGAGAGAAAGCTTTAGACAGAGGTTTATCGACCGTTGACCGGCGCCACCGGTAATGTTTGACTAATATTATTTTCTTGTGTCTGTAGTTTTTATGTTATTTTTCTTCTCTGTTTCAAAATTTTCTATATCCAATTGAGTCATGCATAGCAATAAGATTTAAAATAAAGGTTAAATATTTTTTAAAATATTAAAAAAAAAAATTTCAACTTTTAATTTGATTTATTTAAACTAAAAATATAATTTTAATCCCTTTAGAACTTTATAAAAATCTATTCCAAATATTTTCAAAATTTTTTTAACTTGATATAAATTAAATTTAAATATGAAAAATTAAAAATAAAAATAAAACAAAAATATAAAAATTGAATTTTAAATTTTAAATTAATTTTTTGTGAATTAAATTTTAATATTGATATAAATACGTTTACAAAAATTCATTCAAAAATAATATATTAATTTAATAACATAAACTAAAATTACAAATATGATATTTTGTATAGACTAAAAATTATATTTTTATTTTACAAAAATTAAAAATTAAATATTAAAAATTCTATAAAAATTAAAATCATATTTAATTCTAAAAATAAACAAATCTGACAAGTAAATTTGTATGCCTCCAACAAAGTTAATCAAAACTCTGTTGTAAAACACTGTAAATCAAAATCGGATTATATAGTGTGAATACTGAGAGCAAATAGTGTGAATATTGAAACCATCCAATTCTCCTTAATCTCAAAAGGAATATAATGAGAGTAATTTATTCAAGAAGAATAGTGTACAAAAACTAATGTAGATTGTATTCAAGATATACATTGGAATATAGATTGTGTTATTGTGTGAATTTTAAAATTTGTTGAAGTCTTGTATTTGAAAGAATTTTTTTTTGAAATTCTACATTAAAAACTCTCATATTTTGAGTATTTTTTAATGTTGTAAATATTAAAGTTTCACATTGATTAGAAAATATATATGAGTTTGCTTCAATCATTATATAATTAGTTTCAAACTATTGTGAAATGTACATCAAAGTTGGATGCATATTCCAACATTCTCTTTTCTCCCTTTGATTTTTAAAACAGTTGGTTTTTAGAGCGGTTGTTACGTCGTAGTCCTAGAGTGGTTATTATGCCGGTAGTTATAAACGATCGTACTACCATATTGCGAATGACTTTAATCGTCATATTAAGAGTAGCTTTAATAGTCATATTGGGGTGTAATTCTAGAACAGTTTTATACGGTGCAGTGCCTTGCACAATTTGGACAGTGCTGCGAAAAGTCTTAATTAGAGCGACCTAGTCCGCGACTCAACCTAATAATATATTCGGTGGCATAAATTGTGATTTTTAAATAGTTTTTTGAAACTAAAATAACAAGATAGAAACTGCTAGTCCCGAACAGAAACTGAATTTAACTGCTTGACGGAATTGGCTAAGCAGGAGTGTTTGGAGTTCCTTCGTCATAAGCCTTGATTGAAGCTAGCTAATACGGATATATAAATGACGTGTTGGGTTAGATTTGATTTATCTCTTGTTTAGTTCCAATATTTGATCGGAGTAATTTTTAAACTCTAACTCGTCATTCAATCCAATCAAACTTGATGAGTTGCAAATTCAATAAAAGCAACACGTCAAATAGTAATCTTTAAACAGTTTTTAGAAAAGAAAAAAAAATTAAACATGAAGTAACCAAAAGCAAATCACCTACAGTTGTTATAACTTGTCAATCTATTTAAGAATAATAACTAATAACATTGTTTTACAATCCCTAACTTTCTAAGTTAGTGATCTGATTGGTAACTATTTTTAGAGAGTGAATCAATAATAAAATAAAATAATAATTTAAACTAAAAGTAATTTGGGATGAGATAGGTAACACAAACTCATTCTTTTCTCTACTTTATACTTGTTTTATCTTTATTTTTTGTCTCTAATTTTTTTGAGATCGAGACAAACTCAACTCATTACTTACGGGTCAAAACGAGTTGGTGGGACATATTGGGTCTTATACACCCATAATGACTAGTATTATATCTCACATTTACACGTTCAAAAATATTTTACAAATATAAATAAGTATGAGACACATTAAAATATAAGAGATATTTTTCCTTAACATTTGATAACTTGTAATATTTATATTTTACAAACGCACACAAACAAACACCGAATGAGGTAAGTTTCAAAAGCATGTTAATAGTACATATAAATAAGAAGAACAAATATAATAAACACATTAAGTCGTAATTTGGCGCATCATGACATCAAATTAGACAAGATTGTAACATCACAGTTCAATTTATATCATTCACAAAAAAGTATTCAAGACAATAATGCAATGTTATGCGTAGACTCTTACTCAACACTTTTACTTCAAGTGGTATCATTCTAACTCTAAAATTCTTAGTTAGGAGGCTTAATATTATGTCACCGTGCAACTGAGTGAATGATTCAAATTGGTCATGTCATTGTAGATTCCTTCAATCTACTAACGGTCAAGGTAAATGTGTAGCATCATAGCTCCCAATATTTGGAGGGTTGCCCCAAGTCACATAGAATACTCCACCAAAATAGTGTCAAGGTCTAACAACATTGCCTTAAGGCTCAACAACAAACCTCGATGATCAAACTCATTAAGTTGTACTTACTTGAATCATTGGATTTGTCAAACCTTCCATATATGATGATCATACACTCCATTGAGTCATAAACCTCGACATCTAATTCCCTCCCCTCGTCAACGACCACTCCATCAAAACACCATTCTCGACATGGGGTTAGGTTCAACACACTTCAATGAATCACAATTAGTATGCATTTCACCGTATTGATCAAAGTTATAACACCAGAAGTCATCAAATATGGATTATCATCTCATATTCTTATGGTCATTGTAGTACCTAATTTTTGTCCCAATAATTTAAAAATATTTTAATAATAATAATAATATATTTAATAAATATTTTATATTTATTAATATTTTACAATCCAATTTCCAGCCTGTCTCCAATTTCCAGCTTTGCTTTCCTATCAATTTCCAGCCTGTCAGCAAAGAGATTGTTCTTCACTTCACAAGCATACTCACAAGCATACAAGCATACTCACAAGCATACACAACCTCCTGACAAAGGAAACCAGCTTTTATTTTCTTTGTATTAGTGTGAAACAATGCAAGATTTAGAATTGGAATTTATCTAAAAGACATAAATATGCACTGTTTTACCTATAAATAGAGACACAAAAATCAAGAACGAAAAAAGGAAAACACTAAACACAGATTCTAAATTTTGAAATAGAGAGGAGAGTTTCTTTTTTTGTTAAGAGAGTTCGATCTTAAACACTAAAACAGAGGAAGATCGAATTTTTATCATTGTTATTCAAACAAACAGAGTAAAGGGTGAAGGTATTTTCGTTTTTTTTCATTTACATTTCCTAGTAATAAAAGTTATTATTGTTATAGATTTGATTGAGAAGTATTAGAAAGATAGAAAGGATAGAACTCGAACCTTGTTTGTTTTGACCGCCGTTTTCTTTCTTCTGGATGCGCCGCTCTTCTTCATTATGCCGTTTTCTTTCTTTTGGACGGTCCTTCTTCATCATTCTGTCTGGTTTGTTTTCCTTAGGGTTTGTTTTTACAGATTAGGGTTTTAAAGATTGGGCCATGATATTTTATGCAGTCCATTTGCATTTCTTTTTTCCTTTGTAGGCCCAATATGTTTTTATCATGCTTTTTTTTTTCCCTTTTTTTTTAATAAAACATCTATATTTGAATTTAATATAAAAATAACTTTTTTTTCATTTTTTTATTTATTCTTTTATTTATTTATTTTATTTATTTTTTTGCTTTATTAAAAATTAATTAGATGTGACATTTTTTTAATCCTTGAGTTATTAGAACACAAATTGTGACAATTTGATGGTTCTAAATCTCATAATCACAAATAAATTAATAAACTAAAGAATCATAAACAAATAAATCATAAAAAATATTTAAATCTTTTAATCTCGGAGTAACATAATACAAATTATATATTTTGATAACTCTAAAATTTATTTTTAAAAATTTATTTTATTATTATTATTATTATTATTATTATTATTATTTAATCTTGGAGTTGTTAAGATACAAATTAAACTATTTGTTTGTTTTGAAATTCAATTTAAAAATAAAAAAGTAAAAATATTCTTAAGAGGATTAAATTAGATGTGACATCTTTTTTACTCTTTGAATTTTGATACACGAGTTGTACAACTCGACCGTCTTAAAATTCATATTTTAAAATAATTATTCAAATCAAGCAAGTTTTCGTTATGTTCGGCAAAATTAATTTTTTTTATTAAAGTGCAATCAACACATCCGCATTTTCTATTAAGAACTACGTAGCTTTGATTTCTCCATCGCACCGGGAGATACGTAGGAGCAAGATCACAAGATTTGATATGATGTGATAATCAACAAATAACATAAAATACACATAAGGATGCAAGTTCTTAGTAATTCACATATAACAAAATCACTTAAATTAAACCATACATTACCTTGTAAATGTTTATAATTCATTTAAATCCCTACCTACATGATAATTAACAAGTAACATATATAGAAAATTTGAAGTCTCACATTGCTAAGTGTGAAACATGAAATATTTTTCTTATCTATTTAAACCCACCACACCTAATTACCAATTGACATATGTTAGATTTGTGTTCTCTTCTCTTTCTCAATAACCTAATTACCAATTGACTTTTTTTTTTCTCTTCTCTTTCTCAATATTGGTAAATAAACGTATATGTTTTATGTGTTGTTGCTATTTTTATGCATTTACTT
>JBBPBT010000850.1:19645928-19658382 GCA_037974875.1 Cicer bijugum | reverse complement strand
ATAATATATTTTGCAGATCTCTAACTTGCTCTAGTACTATACATAAAAGAATATGCAAAAGAAACACTTTTAACATTTTTTTCCACATTTTATTTGAAAAATGACGTACATTAAATGAGCTTAGTATATTAATGGTGACACTCACTTATACGGATTGATACATTTATATTGAAAATAGACATAGAGCACCAAATAAAAGTAAAATAAATAAATAATTAATAATATATTTAAATGTATGAGTTTTTCTTATAATAAATTGCAATCATAAGAGTATCAAAGAAAACTCTAAACATTTTCTTATATTTTTTTATCAATAGAAAATAAAAACAAACAAATGAAAGAAAACTAAACTCTTAAAAATTGAATTTCTATAGAATTTGCTAAACAAAAGACAGGTACAAATAGAAAATACTCTTAGACATGATGAACAAGAACAAGTGATAAGAAAACATTTTCTTATATATGTGATCATAGCAATAGCAATAGGAAGTGAGTGTTATATAGAAAATGAAAATTAAAGAAAAAGAATAAACAAAAAGAGAAGGGAGAAAATGAAAGATAGTTACTTGTTCACAATATTGTTGATGAATGTATCTGGTTGACCGGATGAGAAATCTTTGTAAAAGGTCCATAGGTTTCCAATAATAGGCCATCCCATGTCACCAGGTGGTAGTGGGTATTCTTTCCTTCTCAATTTAAGATCATAATACCACTCATTCAAATTTCTCACTACTTTCTTACCAAAAATGTACAATGCCAACAAAGTGGCACCCAACAACAAAAACCATTCAGATTCCATTCTTCAAAATTTCTTACCTAGATCCTATGTATTTATTTTGATGTGATTTTTTTTTATTTTATTTTATTTTTTTAGAGTACTTCCCCCACAAAATCCGATCAAATCCATTTTTTTAAAAAATTTATTGCCTTTTATTTATCCCATGCATATGGCATGGCATGCCATTATAAATATATATATATATAAAGAGGCAGTGACTTTCATTCACATGCGTACATAAAAAATTTAATAAGTTTTCTCATGGACATCATGGAGATTATTTTAAATTGTATAACAATGGCATAATTAGCGATAAATATGCAACGTACAAGCTAAATAATTTTATTAAAATAATTTTTCTCATGAAGAGTGAGGAGTATTTTATTAGTGATCCTTATAATTAACTTTTAAAGTCGATTAGTTATTATGCCGACGGTTTTCACATGGTTTTGCAACGTTATTGTTTAAAAAAAGTTTTTCTTTCATTGTGTTGAATATCGATAAAAGGAATGCTAACAGTAGATCTCACGATGATGAAACTAATCAAACAAGGGTAAAGTAGTCGAATAGAAAATGAGTATCATCGTACTAGTAGTCATACATAGTTTTATAAAAATTTCAAAACAAAAAAAATTGTCCACATGATTTTCCTTCTTCTGTCTCCAAAAATAAATTAGTTTTTGTACCTGCAAACAATAAAAAGACCAAACAAATGATCAAACTAAAAAATATTATTCATAAAAATCATAGAAAATATTAACAAGTTTAGTGAGAATTAGTTAATACTAAGTGAATATTGTAATTTGATGCACAAATTGACACAACAAAGCTCCATGTCTCTTGACCATCATGCTTGAGAAAATTCTCAAAGGCATGTTAAAATGAATTCTCGTGTTGCAAAGGATAAAAAATAAGACGTTTCTTGAATCTTCATAAATAAAGAGCTCAAACTTGCTTTTCATGAATTACTGAGATAAATTAATATACCACAACTAAAACAAATGCAAACATGGACTACCGAGCTTGTTTGATTGAGTTCTGATTTTCTATTTTAAAAAATTATTTTAAAAAAATTAATTTTAAAAAATTGTTTTTAAACATATTATAAAATAAAATTTGTTTGGTAACTCCTATTTCTAAAAACTATTTTGGAAATTGGAAAATACAAAAATAAATTGTTTGGTAAAATTATTTTTAAAACATGATTTGCAATTTTTTGAAATGAACAATATTTCAAGCTTTTAAAATCTTAACAAAAAAAAAAAGCAAAATTTAACTAATTCTATATATAATACTTAATGCTATTTTTATACAATATATTTTATGAATTTAAATAATATTTTCAACAACTTTTTTTATGGAACAAGTTTTAATGAAGTATGGTTTAGAGAATACAATTAGTTTAATTTGGAGAATAATTATTTTTTTATTTATGTACGAGTAATTAAAAAAAATTATTTAATATAATAATATCGTTGTTAATTTATCACTTAAATTTTGACTTCACACCCATTATTTATTATTTACCATAGGCTTAGTGATGGAGAGAAAAAAATTGGTATCAGTATGAAATATCTACGAGGAAAAAAATGTCAAAAAATGAGATTCAAACAAGGCTAAACAAATGGTTAAACAATTGACCCGATATCATAGGAGAAAAAAATGTATTCATCCCTCAATCAAGGATTGAAAACAATTGTGAAATCATGTGCTTTGAAAGTACCAAAAACAAAAATCTATCCAAACCCACCATGATACAGTCCTAGACCAATCATCAAAAGCCCAGGTGAATCTCCATCAAGGCATACATTTGAATCTCATCACACAATTACAAATTTATTATTATATTTTGCTTTTACAATTTTTTTTTTCTTCTTCAAAACACAGGATGGCACTCTAAGAAACAAACTAAAAACAACAACACCGGAAAGTTTTGTGACATAAGAAGCAAGCAATTGTTGATTTACAAACAAAACAAGCTAAGCACATGACACTTTTATCACCTTAGCTAGACAATTGTCAGTTGGTTTAGTTACTGGCAAGCTAGTAATAGGGCATTGTGGATTTATTCGCTCCAACCTATAACATACACAAAGTATACTTTATTTTCATTTCAAATAATAAACATAAAATAATATAGATTAAATATTTTATTCATTATTTTTATTTTAAAATATTTAAAGCCTATTTTAAATTTTATAAAGTTTAAAAATATCCAAATACTATTTTTATTTTTTCAACAAATGAATTGTTTAACAAAAAAAATGAACTAGTTATTATTTCCCCAAAAATATGTTGAAAGCTAGCAGCATGTGTTGATACACTCAAAGAAACTAGTGTTGGAGTGAGAAGGGTAAAGAGTAAAAATGCAAAATGAGATAGCACTAACCTGTAGTTAAGGAGAAAATAATGAAGAAATATGGAAATTTCAAGTTTTACTAAGTCACCTCCAGGACAGAGCCTACTTCCTGCTCCAAAAGGAATGAAAGTCCCTGCTTTGGGAGTGTAATTCTACACATACAAATATCATTATGTAATTTTAAAAAATTATTATAAATGGTCTAATTAAAATGTTTACAAAATATATCATGTTATGTTATGTATCAATCAAACTTACATCCCATCTAGATGGATTAAATTCTTGTGGATTTGGGTAATATTCATCACTCATATGAATAGCTCTTGCCCAAATTAGTACTCTCCACCCTTTTGGTATGAGATAACCTTTAAATATTGAGCCAATGGCATTGTGTTACCATAATAAAAGAAGATAGCTAGAATAACATGCTATTTTATATAAAAAAAAATTAAAAAATTGATATATTTAATTTTAATTTTTGATTAAATATATCAATTTTTATTTTTATTTTATTTTATTTAGACGAAGTATTTTTAAAATAAATATGGTTGTCATAAAGTATGAAATGACATACCATTAAGGTTGACATCAGATGTTGCCTCTCTAAAAATTGAGAAGGCAGTGTTGGCACATCGCAATGTTTCATTGATTACCTGCCAAGGTATTACAAGATGCAATGTCTTCACGTTTCTTTCTTGTCCTAATTTTTTTTTATTTGAACAAGAAAAATAAAAAATAAAAATTCTTGTCTTAATTAATATTCTAGATTTAGTTTTTTTCACAATGTATTAATATTATTATTGTGAACAATGAAAAGAGGAAGAAGATAGACAACCAAGAGACAACCACTTTAGGGTTTCATAACATAGAATGAACCAAACTTAAGTTAATAGGGTTACAATGAGTATATATACAAAATAATAGAAATGTCTAAAATACCCTTATTACTAATATATAATAATATTATCTAACATCTCCCCTCAAACTCACGATGCATTAACATGGAGCATCGAGAGTTTGTCAACTAAAAAACGAAAACGTTTGATGGAATGCATCTTTGTGAACAAATCAGCAATCTGTAGAGAAGAAGAGACAAACGGTAGAGTAATGGTTCCATGCTGAAGATGATGACGAGTAAGATGACAATCAATCTCAATGTGTTTGGTGCGTTCATGAAAGACCGAGTTGTGAGCAATTTGAATAGCACTCTTGTTATCGCAGTGCATCGGAGTTGGCTCAGAAAGAGAGATACCCATATCAGACAAAAGCCAACGCAACCAAATTATTTCAGCGGTAGTAGATGCCATAGCACGATACTCAGCTTCTGTAGAGGAACGAGAGACAATGTCATGTTTCTTACTCTTCCAAGAAATAAGAGAGTCTCCAAGAAAGATACAAAATCCTGTGGTAGATTTACGATATGTGGTGTCACCAGCCCAATCAGCATCAGAATAAGCTCGTAACTCTAATGAGGATGACGATGGAAAGAGAAGACTTTGAAATTGAGTTCCTCGAAGATAACGAAGAATCCGAAGAACTGCTGCCCAATGTACTGTAGTGGGAGAGACAACAAACTGACTAACAACATGAACAACATAAGCAATGTCAGGTCTGGTAATCGTGAGATACACTAAGCTGCCAACCAAAGTACGATACAAAGTGGGATCTGGTAAAGGAACACCATCCGATGGAGCATATTTCACATTCAACTCAAGAGGAGTATCTGCTGCTCTAGTATCAGAAAGACGAGCCTGGTCAAGAATGTTGGCAATGTACTTGGATTGAGAAAGAAGGTAGCCTCTAGGAGAGTAGGCAACTTCAATCCCCAAAAAATAGCGAAGAGTTCCCAAGTCCTTCATCTCAAACTGTTTGGCTAACTGCAATTTCAACTCATTGATTCCACTAACATCATCACCTGTAATAATCATATCATCAACATATAGAGAAAGTATAATGCGACCATAAGTGGTGGATCTTATAAACAATGCAGAATCATGTTCACTAGAGCGAAAACCAAGAGAAGTGATCACAGTAGAGAATTTCTCAAACCAAGCTCGAGGAGCCTGTTTAAGACCATATAGAGCCTTTTTTAACTTACATACTTCCCCTTGATTATGAGAAACTCCTTGTGGAGGGATCATATAGACTTCTTCATGAAGCTCACCGTTTAAAAAAGCATTTTTGACATCCATTTGGGAAATATGCCAGTGACGAATAGATGCAACTGCAATAAGAGTACGAATAGTGGTCATCTTAGCTACAGGAGCAAAAGTTTCTTCATAATCCATACCATATTGTTGAGAGAAACCCTTAGCAACAAGACGTGCTTTGTAGCGCTCAACTGACCCATCAAACTTAGTTTTGATCTTGTATACCCAACAAGACCCAATAACACGTTTTTCCAAGAGGAAGAGGTACTAATTCCCAAGTATTGGTTTTGTGCAATGCAGATAGTTCTTCTGTCATAGCCTGCTGCCAAAGAGGATCAAGAACAGCCTCTTTATAGGAAGAGGGCTCAGACAAACTGTGAATAGAGGTTAAAAAAGAAGCAAACGAAGCTGAGTAAGTGGAATAGACAAAATCAGGTAACTGAGTAGACTTACGTTGACGAGAAGGGTAACGAGGAGGATCAACAATCGTAGGAGGTGGTTGGGCAGCCGGGGGGACAAGAGGGATGTCATCAAGTGGAGTAGAAGTATTTGTCCTGCAATTCTCAATATTACAATCGCTAGAAGCGTTATCATTAGAACCAAATGGATCAATATGAGTTAGTTCAGAACTCTTAGTAATTTGAGAATCAGAGGAAACAGAGTAAAAAGGGATATGCTCAAGAAAAACAACATTATGAGATACATAAAGTTTTCTTGCATGAGGATCATAACAACGATAACCCTTTTGACCATCCCCATAGCCAAGAAAAACACACATGGATGAACGAGAAGACAACTTACCGCACTCTACTTGAGGGCGAAGAACAAAACAAGTAGAACCAAAAACTTTCAAAGAATAATCAGGGGTAGAAGCATACAATTTTTCAAAAGGATACAAACCTGATATGATAGAGGATGGAATTCTATTAATAGCATGAACAGCAGTAAGAACTGTTTCTCCCCAAAACTCACTAGGAACTGAAGCGGACAACAAAAGGGAACGAGCAGTCTCTATAATATGACGGTGTTTTCTTTCAGCAACTCCATTTTGTTGAGGAGTATCAGTACAAGATGTTTGGTAGAGAGTGCCATCATAAGCAAGTAATTCAGAAAATTTATTAGAAGTATATTCACCACCTAAATCACAACGAAAGCACTTTATAACAGAGTTATGTTGAGTTTTAACCATTGCACAAAATATACGATAAATGTCAAAAAATTCAGACCGATTTTTCATAAGATAAACCCAACAATAACGAGTGTAATCATCAATAAACGAAACATAATATCTAGATCCACCTTTGGTGAGAACCGGTGATGGACCCCAAACATCAGAGTGGACTAAATCAAAAGGCGCATATGAAACAGAAACACTTTTATTAAACGGTAAAGCTGAAAATTTTGCAAGTTTACAACCACAACAATCTGAGATATCACAGGTTTGTAACTTTCCTAAGGCTCCAGTAGAAGCCAAATATTTTAATCTAGAAGCAGAAACATGTCCAAGGCGAGAATGCCATAAATAAAAATTAGAAGATAAAGAATTCAAGCGAAAACTAGATAATAAGTCAGCAGTAGTTGTTGAGGCTGCAGTATCTGGGAGTCTCAGGTCATCCAAAATATAAAGTCCCCCCTGTCTATGGCCTGTCCCAATCAGCCTCCCGGAATGTGGATCCTGCACACAACAAGAAGTGGAAGAAAATATAACCGAATAACCAAAATCACATATTTGACTAACAGAAGCAAGACTCAAAGTAAGATTAGGAATATGATAAACATCAGAAAGAGAAAGGTTATGTGTGGAGACAGAACCAATGCCTGCTAGTGGCATAGGAGTGCCATCAGCAGTCACAACTGACACAGACGAGGCAGGTTTCATATACACAAAAGATTTATCATCGTATGTCATATGATGAGATGCTCCAGAATCAAGAATCCATATGGAAGGAGATATACCTGACATACCAGAGGAGTTCAAACCTTTAGAAGAGGTGGCAGACATTGCATGTGATTGAGTGGCAAGAAGTTTTTGAAGTTGTTCTGCAATATCAGATATTTGGGAAGCAGTCTCAGATGAGTATACAGAACCAGAACTAGAGCCAATGGTAGAAGAAGTAGAAGCAACAACATTAGACGATGACCCCCTAAAATTCTTCTTTTGTGCTCTCCCTAATTTCGGACAATGTGCTTTCCAATGACCTTTTTCTTTGCAAAATGCACATTCATCATTACCAAGCCCAACCCTCCCTTGAGATTTTCCTTTTTGAACAGGAGCAACAAAAACAGATGGAGGAGTTGAGAGAGTTCCTTTATCTGACACACCTGAATGAGTCTGAAGTCTGATTTCTTCTGCCAACAATTCACTAACTGCTGATTCAACATTAGGAAGGGGGGAACGATGCAAAATACCCCCACGAAGGCCCTCAAAATCATCACGAAGAGCCATTAGAAACCAAACCAGACGTTGCTCATCTCTTTGATCAATGTATGCTTTGACAACTTTCAACTCAGGTGATTCCATAAGAGCCAATTGATCCCACATATTAGTCATTGCCGAATAGAATTCTTGAATGGTCATATTGTTCTGCTTAAGGGCTCTAATATCACTTTCCAATTGATAACGTTTTGCAAAGTTAGACTAAACATACAAACGTTTCAAGTGATCCCAAATCTCTTTAGCAGTATCATATTTTGCTAGTTGCACTCCTATAGACAACTCAACAGAATTATTAATCCAAGTAATAATTTTTTGAATTACTAACATTCCATGTTTTCAGATCTTTTGCATATTGAGTTTCATCCTTTTTATCGGTAGGCTTAACAGAAGTTCCATCCACAAAACCCCACATATCTTTTCCAATCAAAAAATTTTTCATCACATAACTCCAATAGGAGTAATTTTGTCCATTGAGGTGAACACTAATAGCTTGAAGAGAATCATCCTTAGCACCAGCCATAACAAATAATGACAGAAAAATACGACAAACACAATCACTAAGACAAAATAAATTAGGGATAACCTGCTGTTGTGCGAGCACGATTTCTCCCCCTCCAGACGTCGTTTTCCCGATCCGACCGTTGAAGACGAAGACCTGAATGTTGCGAACCTACTGTCCAAAATTCAGCCCGATCCAACGGTTAACGAATGCACAATCGATGTTTTTCTGAGACTGATTTAACAAAATCGGGAATAGGGTTACTCTTCTCTTTTCTGTTTTGGTGATTGTCTTTTCTATCAAAATAGTATCTCTCTTCTTTACAATAGATCCCAAAATCAACCAAAGCTCTGATACCATGTGAACAATGAAAAGAGGAAGAAGATAGACAACCAAGAGACAACCACTTTACGGTTTCATAACATAGAATGAATCAAACTTAAGTTAATAGGGTTACAATGAGTATATATACAAAATAATAGAAATGTCTAAAATACCCTTATTACTAATATATAATAATATTATCTAACAATTATATGTATTTGCAATATATATGTCATTTTCTATTATACTTACATGAGAAATATATGTCATTTGTTTGACTTCATATAGACTTAATCGTTTCTGAAAATCTGGTCTTGTCCTCAAGATTTCTTCCTGCTCTTCCTACAAGTGTCATAAGTGTCATATTAGTAAATGGTTAAATAATTTTTTAATTTTTATAATATTTTAAAATTTCTCAATTTTATTCCCTATAAAAAAGTTAAACGTTTTTTAAATCCAACAAAATTATTATGCAAATAGTGTTAGTCTTTCACATATATTTTTTCACATACATGTTTAAAATATTTTAAGCAATCTTCAACAAGAAATGAGTTCAAAAAATATTTTTATTGCTTTTATCTTAAATTTATGATATTTAAAAAAATTCATCTTTAATTCATTTCAAGTTAAAATTTATATATTTATAGGAAATTTTTTTATAATATTATAAATATACTTATAAAATATTATTAAAAAATTTAAAAATTTAAAGATAATTAAATATGTTTTATTTTATCAAAAATTAAAATTTCTTGCAGAATAATTTGTTAACGATTAAAAAATATAATTTTTTTATGCAAATTAAAAATAAAATTTTATAGTGATTAAAAACTTATTTAACCTTTAAATAAAATTACTATTTTTTTTCTTTCTCTTATAATATTCCGATAACATTTTACTCTATTCATATTTTATAAATTTAAATGATGAATTAAAAGTTTATATAATCTTATATGTGTCCCTATAAATGACTGAATTATAAATTATTAGTAAAAATTGGGACACATTGCATTGATATTAACAAATGTCTTCCTTAAAATTAAGAGTAATTAAGCAATTGTAATTAGTACTCAAATGTTAACTTAATTCACCTTGGCTTTATTAAGGATGTCTGGATGCTGTGTAAGATATATAACTGACCACATTAGACTAATTGCTGTACTGTCATGTCCAGCAAATAAAAGCCCTATCAATAAGTCACTAATATCTCCATCTTCCAATTTTCTACCATTTTCATCTTTAACTTCCAAAAGAATATCCATAAGATCTTTTTTCTCTCCCACTTGTTGTCCATTTTTTATCATTAATCTCCTTTCATCCACAACAGGTTGAACTATTTTAGCTAGCTTCTTGCGTGCCTAGTATATCATGCAAAAATGTAAAATCCACATATAAAGTGAGACATATTTTTATATAAAAAAAAAATAAATAAACAAAAAATTATCATTAATTAAAGTGATTTATTGTATAGCAATGGTCACTGAGGAAATTTAAACTAGATTTGTTTTTTATTTTTTCTAAAATGAACTTTTACAATTTTAACCTCCTATTTTGATAATAGTAATTTTATCTCTTTTTGTAAAAATGAAGTTCCTATATGAATTCTTTTTTTACACAATTGAACATGCAGACTGGAACTTTAATTAAATAAATAAAAAGATATATTATCACATAATTATTATCCAAGAGTAGTATTTGATCAACAAAATTTAGAAGAAAAATTAATTTTTTAAATTTCTCATATGCACATAAATTTTTTAAAAATGAATCTACATCAACATTAATATAATCAAAATTAGTCCACATCAATATTAATTTAATCAAAATAGAGGTGATATTTTTGTAAAAAAAAAATTAATTATGACTTTTAAAATAAAAAAATTAAAATCGTCAAATTATAAAACTAGACAAGACAAAAGTGAATTTAACCCTGTTTTTTTTTTAATGATGTATCATTTTAATTTTTCTCACAAATATAAAAGCTATTTGTCTTTAAAAAAATTGTTGATTTTGTGTGTTGCAACATCTCATATCAACTATTAAATTCAATGTCACACGTGTCAATGGGATCATTGTTTGGCACATCATCTTTTTTTAACGAGGCTGACATTATAGATCAAAAGTAATGGTCTCAAAACTTAAAAAAAGGAAACTCAAAACAAAATAATTTATAGAGATTAAAATCAAATCTGTGTATATTTGCATGATCTAAATGTACATTTAAATTTAGATACTATTATATTTGATTATTTTAATAAAATATAATTGAAATTTAATCAATAAAAATTGTTTTAATTCATAAATATGAATTAAATATATTATTTTTATTGATCAAGTTAGAATTTAAATATCTCTTATGAAATGACAAGAAGAAGTAAATAACAAAATCTTAGAAAAATCACAATTAAAAAACAACTGAAAAAGTAGGAGCATATAGTAAATTGAAATTAAGTTAAAGGGAAGAACCTTGAGTGCTTTGTGGAAAGTTAATCCAGGTGCATTGATGGGAATGGAGTACATGCCATTACACAAATCAGTAAAAGAACTTCCAATGTTTTTAATAATGCTTTCATTAGAAGATCCCATGAAAACATGGACAATGGCTTTAAAGGAAACTTTCTTCATTTCTTTCAAAAACTCAATAGGATGTTTCATGCTAGACAATTCTTCTAAGGAATTGACCACAATGTCCTCGAGACGTTCTATATACATTGCTAGTGCCTTGTGACCAACAATGGGAGAAGTAATTAGTCTTCGAAAATGTCTATGTTCTTCATTAGATACATCAATCATTGGTCTACATCGTGCTAACTCTTTGATGGATTTTGGATAACCAAGTATAAAGTTCTCATCATTTGAAAGCACTCGCTTACACATCTCTGGCTCACAAATTATTATACTTGGATTTCCAAACAAGTGTGTCTTGTAGATACCATTTCTTCCATATCTAAAAATTTAAAAGCAAAGTAATTAAATCACTATTATATATGCAATAGAAGTATATGATATTATATACTTCATCTATAATGAAATATAAATAAATAAATCTAAAAAATTAATATATCTAATCTAACATTTAAATTAGATACTTCAATTTTTTTTTAGATAATATAATGTATGAAGAAAAAAAAAACATAGTGAGAAAATGAAATTAGAGACTTGAGAATAAGGTTGGTAATGAATGAATTAGGTTGGCCTGATGAGAAATGTTGAATGAAAGTAAAGAGATTCCCTATTAGAGGCCATCCCATGTGACCAGGAGGCAAAGGGTAGTCTTTGTTTCTTAGTTTGAGATTATAATACCACTCATTCAAATTCTTCACTATTTTGTTTACAAAAACGTAACATGCCAACAAAGTGGCTATACAAATGTAAACCAATTCCATTTTCATTTTTGAATGCCTTTTATGTTCAACAGATTAATTCATCTCTATATATAAAAGTTGATTGCTCGTGTATGGCCCCATAGCTAGAAGTGTTTGCGCTACATTGGTCGCAAAAATTAATATGGTTCATGTAACGATTAATTTAATTCAATTTATTTTTTTAAAAAATTATAAAGTGTTTTTATTTTATTCAATGACTAAAATAAGTTTTTAAGAATTTTTCAAGTAATAAAATGAGATTTTTTTTTATATATAAGAATATCTTAGTTTAATTTTTTTTTTCTTTGAATGTTCTATTTTTGTTTTAATAAGAAGTCGTTTTCTGAGGAAGCGACTACTTGAATAGAATTTTTTTAATAAAATAATAATAATAAATTAAAAAAAATACATTAATAAATTTTATATTTTAATTATTATTATTATATTAAATAATTATTATATTTATAATTAAAAATAATTATAATTGAAATGATTAAATAAATAAATATATATTATAAATTTCAAAAAAAAATAATAACAAT
>JBBPBT010000850.1:19631002-19643518 GCA_037974875.1 Cicer bijugum | reverse complement strand
TTTTCAAACATGTTTAAAACATTATTAAAAGTTCACCAATACAAATTTATAATTTTTTAAATTAAAATAAATTAAATATAAATTTTTTAAATATCATATAGTCAAAATAAAAGACTAAAAATATAGATTTAAAAATTTAATTTTAAATTTATTTTTATGAAATTTTTTATAACATTATAAATATGTCTGAAAAAAAAATATTTTGATATTTAAGTATGAACGTATAATAATTTTGTAAAAATTAAAAAATACGACCTTTTTTAAATGGACTAAAAATGAAATTTTAAAAATTTAAAGATACTAAAAAAATTATTTAACCATTTATTTTATGAATGAAATAATAAGTGAATTGATAGAAAACACTAAAAATAAATTGATCCTAATATTGTTGGTATTTTGGGTTGAATATGAAGTCTCAATTAACCTACTCCATTTTTTAACTCTTCTACCCCAACAACAATCTACCATTATAGGGTTTTTTTTTTAACTGCCCTCTTTCTGAAAGTTATATACCTAACTACCCCCTTTTGAAATTTATATACGTAACTGCCCTTTTTTTTTTTAAATTTTTCCATCCTTACAAGTCGCCATTTGGAATGGCGACTTCCTTATGGAAGGCCACTTCTCAAATGGCGACTTACAACTGATTTATATACGTAACTGTCCTCTTTATGTATATAATTAATTATTATAATTCATAAAAATTCATTTAAAAAATAAATAAATAGAAATTTTAATTATAAATTTTTTTAGTAAATCTAAGTTTTAATTGACATTTATTAAATAATTTTTTCTTTTAAAAAAATGTTTTAATTTTTATTAAAATAACAAAAGTAATATATATATATATAACTAATATAATTTATAAAAATAGATAAATAAATATTTTAAATTACGAAAAAAATTTAGAAAATTCAAGTTCGAAATTTCAATTTTTAAAAGGTTAGTTTTTTGTAAAAAAACTAATTATTTCAATTTTTGTTGAAATAACAAAAGTAATATATATATATATATATATATCTAATTAATATAATTCATAAAAATAGATAAATAGAAAATTTAAATTACGATCAAATTTTAGAAAGTTCAAGTTTGAAATTCCGATTTCTCAAAGGTTTTTTTTAAAAATAAAAATTTAATTAAAATAATATATATATATATATATATATATATATATATAACATTAAAATTATTATAATTCATAAAAATACATAAATAGAAAATTTAAATTACCATAAAACTTTAAATTACATTATTTAATCATAAAAAACATCACAAATTTTACAAAAATTATGATAACTAATGTCTAAGGTGGCCTCCAGTACCACATTGCCGAGGTTTTCTCACACGTACGGGATTTTGACGACGCCTTGGTACATCACGAGTTTCTTGTTGCTGTTCTTCTTCCTCTTGATCTTCGGCTTATTTATTTTTTAAATGAATTTTTATGAATTATAATAATTAATTATATACATAAATTCACTAAAAATTAATTTTTTTTTTTTTTTAAAAAAAATCAGTTGTAAGTCGCCATTTGAGAAGTGGCCTTCCATAAAGAAGTCGCCATTCCAAATGGCGACTTGTAAGGGTGGAAAAATTTAAAAAAAAAAAGGGCAGTTACGTATATAAATTTCAAAAGGGGGTAGTTAGGTATATAACTTTCAGAAAGAGGGCAGTTAAAAAAAAAACCCACCATTATAACTCCTATTGAGAGTTAGTATGTATCCAACTACTTAAAGAAACTATTATTGTAAGAATAAGAAGGTCAAAGAAAATAAGAAAACTGTGCTAACCTGTAATTAAGGAGAAAATAATGAAGAAATATGGAAATTTCAAGTTTTGCCAAGTCACCTCCAGGACAACGCCTACTTCCTGCTCCAAAAGGAAGGAAAGTCCCTGCTTTCGGAGTGTAATTCTACACAAACAAATGTCATTATTCAATTTTAAAAATGCTAATTAAAATGTTTACAAAATATATTATAGGCTAAATTACATTCATGGTTCCTTAATTTAATTTTAAGTAACGTTTTAGTCCTTTTTTTTTTCGAGTTGATCCTTTATTTTAATTTTAAGTGACAATTTGATATTTTATGTTTTAAAATTTCAACAATGTTATCATTTTTTTTTACAAAAAATCAAAAAAATCATCAAATTTTTCAACCAAAATCCATAAAATTCATTATCATCTTCAATAAAATACAAATTTAATCAAATTCATATCTTAAATCTTGAAATAAACTCATATTTTTATTCTTTATTTGATGTTGTTGGAGATGAATATGACTGTATTTGAATAGTTGAGTTATGAATTTGATAAAATTTGTATTATATTGAAGATGATTATTAATTTAATGGGTTTTGGTTGAAAATTTTGATGATTTTTTTGAATTTTTGTAAAAAAAAAGGATAACATTGTCGAAATTTTAAATCATAAAATATGAAATTGTCACTTAAAATTAAAATAAATGACCAACTTAGAATAAAAAAAGATAAAGAACTAAAACGTTACTTAAAATTAAATTAAGAGACCACGGATATAATTTAGTCTATATTATATTATATCAATCAAACTCACATTCCATCTAGTTGGATTAAATTCTTGTGGATTTGGGGAATATTCATCACTCATATGAATAGCTCTTGCCCATATTAGCACTTTCCATCCTTTAGGTATGAGATAGCCTTTAAATATTCATTAAATGACAATAAGCATTTTTTTAGTGAAATCATAAACATTTACTTTTCCTTTAATAATTGAAGATAGATAAAAATAGATATAGTTGAATATATGAAATGAAATACCATTGATGTTGACATCACATATTGAACTACCAATCATTTAGTGAACTACCAATGTTTTTAATAATGTTTTCATTAGAAGATCTCATGAAAACATGGACAATGGCTTTAAAGGAAACTTTCTTCATTTCTTTCAAAAACTCAATAGGATGTTTCATGCTTGACAATTCTTCTAAGGAATTGACCACAATGTCCTCGAGACGTTCTATATATATTGCTAGTTCCTTGTGACCAACAATGGGAGCAATAATTACACGTCGAAAATGCTTATGTTGTTCATTAGATACATCAACCATTAGTCTACATCGTGCCAACTTCTTTATAGATTTTGGATAACCAAGATTAAAATTCACATCATCTAATAGCACTCGTCTACACATTTCGGGCTCACAAATTATGATACTTGGATTTCCAAACAAGTGTGTCTTGTAGATACCATTTCTTCCGTATCTAAAAATTTAAAAGCAAAGTAATTAAATCACTATTTTATATGCAATACAAATATATGATATCATATACTTTCTCCATAATGAAATATAAATAAATAAATTTGAAAAATTAATATATCTAATCTAATATTTAAATCAAATACATCAATTTTTCAAATATCATTTTTGCCTATAGTTTTTTTGTTGAGATAATATAATAATGTATGAAGAATAAAAAAACATAGTGAGAAAATGAAATTAGAGACTTGAGAATAAGGTTGGTAATGAATGAATCAGGTTGGCCAGATGAGAAATGTTGAATGAAAGTAAAGAGATTCCCTATTAGAGGCCATCCCATGCGACCAGGAGGCAAAGGATAGTCTTTGTTTCTTAGTTTGAGATTATAATACCACTCATTCAAATTCTTCACTATTTTGTTTACAAAAACGTAACATGCCAACAAAGTGGCTATACAAATGTAAACCAATTCCATTTTCATTTTTGAATGCCTTTTATGTTCAACAGATTAATTCATCTCTATATATAAAAGTTGATTGCTCGTGTATGACCCCATAGCTAGAGGTGTTTGCACTACATTGGTTATCTGGTCGCAAATATTGATTTTTATTAAAATTAATTTTACAGTTGAACGTAAAATAATTTATTTTATATAAAGTTAAATTGAATAATAAATTCTGTATCAAAATTTTAGACTTAAAATAAATTATTTTCTCAAAACAAAAATTAGAATTAATTCTACTTGAATGTAAATAAATATGTAAAAATTATAAATATAAGTTTTAATTTTTTGATAGATGAGAATTTAGATGATATATTTTAATAAAGTTTTGCATTCTTTTTCACTGTTATATACAAAGTTGAATTAATAATTTAAAAGTAGTGTATAAAGTAAATATTGAAATGTAAAATTGAAAAAATTAGTTAAAATTTTTATTAAAAATTAAAAATAATATTATTTTAATTTTTTTTTGTTAAAATGAAATTAATTATGAAAAGATGAAATAATTTAGTAGAAAGTAAAGAAAACAAAAGAAAAGTTTTTTCAACTACTCCCATCAGTCCATCACGGAGATTCTAATTTCAATGTCTTTAGCCATATTAGTGAGAGCTTTAATTTGCGGTTAATCAATAAGATCTTAATTATTTTTTCCATCGTTGTTAGTATTATCGGGAATCGAGGTAACTTGTTTGAGTTGATTAATGTTGACGTGCCGTAATGGGGACATGATCACAAATTTGGTCTCAACTCTAAAGTTAGGCTTTGATTGATTGGATAAGAAAAATGTAAAGAGAAAAAACATTGAAATCGTAAAGAGAATATAAAAGAAAATAAATTAAGTGAAAAAAGTCGGTTTTCTCTCTTTGTTTGGCAGATTTGATAGAAAGTGAGAGAAATCGAAATATTTATATAAAAAATTATTTTTTAACATTTGAAAAAGAAAATTAAGAAATAGAAAATAATTAATAACGGTAATTAGTAGTCATTTTATATTTATATTTTTTAAAGTTACAATGTAAGACTCTTTAAAGTAATTCGATAATGTAACAATTAGCGTAAAATATTTTAATTTATATGAGTGTGAGCTTACCTAATCCCTACTATAAGTGAATAGCTAAGGATGTATCATTTAGCAACACTTCAAAGTGGCACTACTTGAATGTCTGTTATTTATGTTTTTGTGTGTTCTTTGTGATTGTAGGATCATGCTTAAGATTGTTATATGCTACTTGATTATGAGATGCTTATGTGTTTGGATCGTTTACCATGATTATGGAATATGATTCAAGAAAATGATGATTATGAAACTTACACTACGCGAAAAATGATATTTTACAACACTTTTTTAAGTCATTTACAGTGTTTTTTTTAAAAATTAAGCGTTGTAGTATCTGGCACTGTAAAAAGATACAACAGTGCTCTTTAAAATAAAAAAATGCTGTAAATTCCTTCTAAAAATGTGTTGTTTGTTGTACTAGTTTTAGAACGATTTTAAAAAAAAACGTTGTAATAGGTGCATTCCTTTATTTCAGTTAGATCTCTTTCTTGGATTATATCAACAATTTCCTTCATGAATCCCAATATATAGTATTTGCAGTCTATGTTGTTAGTTTGACGAGGACACTATAAAATAAAACATATAAGTCAATAAATATTTGTACATTGATTGTTAATGAAATTTTAAAGGCATATATTTCAAACCTTTATTGGAATGTATGTGATTTTTGCTTCGACACTATAACACTCATTTGAGCTCAGAAAACTTGCAAAGTATTATCAAATAAATATGATTATTAGCATTAACAAACACATTATATATATGTAAAAAATAAATGAATACAATACCTGAATAATGTGAAGAAATATGTATGGTTCTTAGAGTTACGGTTTCGTTTAAGAAGGAACAACGAGAATGCGCAGAAATACGAACAGTTCGTATGATAGAGTGAGTTTCGCAATGAAAAGAGTACGTAATAATGTTCGTAGGGATATTAACAAATATGGAGATGATTTGCAATGGAGATGGTTAACAATATAGTTCGAAGAGACAATAGTGTTCGTAATGAGAAGAATAATGAAGAGGAGAAGGACACTGAAGTGTAGTGAAATTTATGTAATGAAGAGAAAACTGAAGCGGTTTACTGTTATATATAAAATCCTATTATAGCACTTTTTTAAAGAGCGTTGTAAAAGACCTTCTTATTTTATTTTTTAAAAGTCTATTACAACGCTTTTTTAAAGAGCGCTGTAAAAGACTTTTTTATTTTATTTTTTAAAAGTCTATTACAACATTTTTTTAACGAGCGCTGTAAAAGACCGCCTTATTTTATTTTTTAAAAGCATATTACAACGTTTTTTTTTAAAAAGCGCTGTAAAAGACCTCCTTATTTTATTTTTTAAAAGCCTATTATAGCGTTTTTTTAAACAGCGCGGTAAAAGACCTCCTTATTTTATTTTTTAAAAGTCTATTACAGTGTTTTTTTAAAGAGCGCTATAAAAGACATCTTTATTTTATTTTTTTAAAAGTCTATTACAACGTTTTTTTAAAGAGCGCTGTAAAAGACCACCTTATTTTATTTTTTAAAAGTCTATTACAGCATTTTTTTAAAGAATGCTGTAAAAGACCACCTTATTTTATTTTTTAAAAGCCTATTACAGCGCATAAGAAATTATTGATAATGGTTAAAGTGATAATGGTTAAAATGAAAAATCGTATATGTGGGGCAGAGATGTTTTGATATTATTGATAACGAGGGAGAGACTCACCTAGATTTTATGTGTTATGTAAATCTATTATCATGTGAATGGACACATATGGTCAATCTTCTGACCTTAAGACATTTTGTTTTGGTCGATATAAATATGGCATATGATATGCGAGATCATATTCTTCTTGGACGTCAATTATATGTCTTCTTTGTTTACATTAATTATAAAAAGTTGCATTATTTTGTGAATCCGTAGTTGGATATTCTAAATATTAATTTAATAAATACTCTTATAGCCATGAAAAATTCAAATTATCAAAACTAATGGAGTTGCTAAGCCGATGGTTAAGAACTATATCTCTAAAAACATTGATGCCCTCAATCAAAGATGTTAGTATTCATCGTGTTGTTGACACTTTTTTTTTTATCAAATTCCCTACTCAACCTAGTTATTCAATAATTCTCCCCTTTTAATCAAGAAAAAACTTATAAGGTTTATGACGAATTTTTTTATTCAGATTGATTTGACACTTGAGTACAAAAAATCATTTGATACTTTCTTCCCATAGGAACATTGTGAGGAGTAGTAGCAAATTCTTTTTCTTTAGATGATATTAAGGCTGGTGATTTATTAAATAATAACCAAATTATTAATGACACTGACACTATTTGTTTATGAATTGTAGCATATAAAAGAAGTTTTAATGTATGTGATTATATTTTGTCTATTGATATTATACTAGTTATAATTTATTATGCAAATCAAATAAAAACCAAATGTTAGTATTCGAATGTTAGTTTATCTTTTATTTTTATAGAACAAAGTGAAAAAATCGCAATACACATTAAAATTTATTGTACAGATCATACGTGTAAAAAATATAGAAAAATAACATTAAACAAATAAACTATATCATTTATATAATAAGAGAGTCGTGTATTTACATGAGTTCAATTTTTTAATTCAAGACATGTCAGTGAATAAAACAATTAGTTAAAAAAATTGCTAAAGAATGGTACTATGCAAGTCCATGTCCACAGGGCATTTTCTTGGAAGTAGAGTTTTCAACGTCCTTGAGGTCGTAAAAGTGGGGGGCTATCTCCAACAACCATTGAGGCTTTATTTCTGTGACATGTCTCATATATTCCTTGGATGTGAGTACTAGTTCATGGTATAAAACACATCTAGGAAGAATTTCTGCCATCCCCGAACTAGGATGTATGTGAATAGTCTGTTGATGTTTAATCATTCGGTAAGTACCATTCTTTTGTAGTCTAGCAGAGTGTGAGAAATATCCAGATGTTATGGATTTCTTGATTGCATCAAAGTCATTGGAATTTGAAGTTAGTTCAATCTCAACCCTCTCCAATAGACCAGCAAGTTGATCACGGATATCCCTAGCACGTTTCATACTCCTTACCTGTATATAATTCTCATAACACCATTGTGTTGAATAATTGCTCTCCTTCCATGAATTATAGACCTTCAGATGAGCTATGTGATCACCAATATTTCCAGTGTGAAAATTCATTCTTGCATTGTCTGCATGTACTTGTTTATCCTTGGGACGGTAAAATATTGAGTTGCCAACAGAAAGCATGGCAGCAATGGAGATTACCTCGTCAGAACACTTGTACTTTTCTGAAGCAACTATCATTTTTGACAACATAGGATCAAGTGGGAACTCTGCCATCCGTCTGCCTACCTTAGTTAACTTGCCACACACGTTTAAAGCACTTAGTGCATATAAAAGCTCCAAAGCTTTCTTTATGGCATCAATTGGTGGAGGATCCATAAATTCAAAATTAATCAAGTCTTCAACACCAAGACATTTTAAAGTTAAGACTACATTTGCAAGGTTAGTTCGTTGTATTTCGGGTGGAGTGTTATCATCCAAATCATTTTGAAAACTGTATGCAGTATACAATCGGAAGCATTTACCAGGACCTGTTCTTCCAGACCGACCAGCTCTTTGCATTGCTGAAGCTTTTGAGATGGGAGTCACTAGTAAAGACTCCATTCCAGTCCTTGGATTATAACATTTCATCTTAGAAAATCCTGGATCAATGACATATTTGATCCCATCAATTGTCAATGAAGTTTCTGCAATATTGGTGGCAAGGATTACCTTTCTAGCCCCTTCAGGTGTGGGCTCAAATATTTTAGCCTGTAGTTCAGTTGGCAGGTTGGCATATATAGGGCATATTATCAACTCAGCTATTTTAGTCCCCAAGCCTCTCATTCGCTGCTTCAGGATTTCTTCTGTTGTTTCAATTTCTTCCTGACCAGTAAGGAATACCAATATATCTCCAGGAGGTTGAGTGGCATGGATCTGAAGCGTCGTGACAATAGCAGCATCCAAGTAGTCAGCTTCTGGTGCTTTGGTGAAGTGTATTTCAACAGGATACCGTCTCCCTGGAATTTTGAAAATTGGAGCACAATCAAAGTAGTTACTGAACTTCTCTGCATCAAGAGTAGCACTTGATATCAACAACTTAAGATCAGGTCGTGCACGAGCAACATCCTTAACTAATCCAAATAAAATATCAGTTGAAAGTGTTCTTTCATGAGCTTCATCCACCATCACAACACTATAACTTTCCAGCTCAGGCTGGGCAAGGAATTCCCTCAACAACATTCCATCTGTCATATATTTCACAACAGTCTTCTCGGACGTGCAATCTTCAAAACGTATGGAGTAACCAACCTCATGTCCTAGTTTAACACCCATCTCTTGAGAAACTCGGGCAGCAACACTCATAGCAGCAACACGCCGTGGCTGAGTACATGCAATCATTCTTCCATTCTTTGTGTAACCAACTTCATGGAGATATTGGGGAATCTGTGTAGTCTTTCCAGAACCAGTTTCACCAACAATTACAAGTACTTGGTGATCATGAACAGCTTTGAGAAATTCATCCCGAAAAGGATAGATAGGTAGCTTTTTTCTCTCCTCATGAAGTGCCTCTAAAACTGAACTCTTAGCTTTGGATTTTTCCAATGCAAGCTCTTCTTCATAATCAAACTTATCTCCATCCATCACTGCTGCCTTGATAAAATCAATTTGATCCTCAAACACAAATTGATAATCGTCACAAACCTGTCTTTTATCTTTCGAACCAAATTTCAGTGCTGCCTTTCTAACTTGATGTTCCTCCCAGACCTCTTCTTTCTCAGCATTTGGATCACTGTATCGTTGCATCGCCACAGAAAACCTCTTTTCTTGATTAACACCACGCTGATCATCATAAGCTTCTGGCATTTTATATTCATTATTCGCCCCCTCTAGCCCCTTCTTCTTTGCAAGTGCGTCATATATAGCTTTCTTGTGCCTAAGATCATGGTATTCTGCGTCTGAAAGCTTAATAACTCCATCAAATAGATATTGCTCATCTTCAATGTCATCTCTGAGTTCTTGTAATTTTCTTTCCTCCCTTTTCTTCAAGTACTCTTGCCTTGAAACCTTTCTCAATGTTTGAATATCCTTTGCATTAGATCTTGTTCGACTTGCCTTTGGTTCAGTTAATTTGTGTGTTCTCGCTGACTCTCTTTCTCTCAAATGTTGCTCTAGTTCCTCCATCTCTCTCTGATCTTTCAACATTTCTTCTTCTACTGACTCTGAACCCTTTGTTTCATTATGGGAAGAAGCTATTCTCTTAAATTCCCTCTCCTTTTCCTCAACTTGAACTGCACTTGTTCTACTTCTCTTCCTTAAATCCATATCTTCAACGAAGGTGGACCTAAAAACAGAAGGCACAGAAATTAACCAATATATCTTGAAATTATATTAATAATGATAACTCCAAGTCATGTTGGGTTTTGATTCAATCTCAAATCTTGCAAATCTTGAGGTAACATATAAGAAAAATTAGTATTTAAAATATTTTGTCAATGCATCTACAAGGATGTTTCTAAAGAATTTGATTCTAAAGGGGTGTATAATCTAAAATAGAAACAGGATAGAGAGACTTTTTTCTATCTTTTATAAAATAAAATCATACAGACACTCTCAGCATAGAATTACAATATAAACAACTGAATCGACATTTAAGAAAATAGCTTGCCTCACAAGTCACAAGGCTGATGTGAACGCCTAGACTTCAACAAGGGCCGAGTGAAGATGAAGAATGGTGATGAGAGTGTTTGTTTCTTTTTGGTCAATTACTCTCGCTCTCGTTGTCTTTGTTTTTAATGTGAATTAGATTTTGGACGGAAAGATTTTGTAAGATAAAGTCTATATATTAAATAAAATTGATCTTGATTTTATATCTTTAAAAGATATTTTGTTAAAAATAACAGAAACTTATCCAAAAAGTTATAAGAATTATTTTAGATTTATTTATTATCAATTAAAAAAATTTATTTTAATAATCAATAATTTATATATTTATTATTAAAGATTCTTACATGATAAAAATCATATATTTTTTTTAAAAAAATCTCTCAAAAATAATATTTATGAATAATTTCTTAAAATAGTTTTTTATTTTAATTATTTTTTAAAATAATTTATTTAAACTAATTTTTCATCTTAAACTTTATTTTAGAGATTTTAAGAAATTCGCGCACTATTTTGATTTCAAGAAATGTTAGGAATCATCGAAAATGGTTTTGAAGAGAATAGAGGTATAGAGATCAAGATTCAAAACTGCACTACACGAGTTATGATAGTAGATTTCAAGTACAATTTGCAGCACGAAATCTTGAGGCATACTGTGACTTAACTAAACTAAAAAAAATGAAATTTCATCAAATTTTGTACAAAAAATCTATTTGGAGATTAAAATTGTAGAGGAATAAAATAAATAGACTACTTTCGCAATCTAACTAAAATAGAGAGAATAAAACTGCAATTAAGCTTAATATATAATTTAGATATTTATTTTGGAGAGTGTGAATGTACTAAGAATCATGAGAAATTTGATAAGAGTATTTATGTTGTAACAATTTTGACATAATATTATTCTTTGATTTCCTGTGTTTATTTTCCAATTTAGTTATGTGATACTAAAAAAAAATAAACATCATGCATAGTATTTGATCATGTAATTTTTAAACTTGAAGGCATTCATATTTGAGAATCAATTTATCTAAGTCAAGTATATAAAAAAAGACCTCATCTAATATCAATTTTATACTTTTATAATCAACTACTTAACTTGATACAATTTCCGAACCTGTTAACATATACATGACTTCATCTCACCATTTCCCCCCAAATCAATAGTTTGTGATGCTGGAATGATATCTAACATTAGATCTATATTTTTTCAACTTATTCCAAACCAAAGGGACTTGATGTTGTTTTTGTAGAAAGGGAGGGACTGGCCAACGGAGGTGAGCTTGGAGCGGCCATTCTCCTATTATGCTATTTAGGAATTTTGATTTTAGGGTTTCTAATCAGATTTTATAATTTTTTTAAAATACTTTTGAAATATATTAAATAAAAAAATAATATTGTTCACTTATTAAAACATATTTATATATTATTAGTAATGATATGGAATTAAAATGTTGATGTAGCCTCATACCTCAATGACACATCATAACAATTGAGGTAATCAATAAAATATTAAAATGGGTGAAATAGAGGAATCGAAAATCATTTTAATTCATCAATGCATTGCCACCTCAATGACACATCATAGCAATTGAGGTAATTAATAAAATATTAAAATGGGTGAAATAGAGGAATTGAAAATTTAATTTTAAAATCAGAAAATTAAATTAAATTCAAATAAAATAAAAGAATCAAAATTTTGATGTAATAAATAATTTAAGCAAAACAAAAAGAAATAGTTAAAACGATAAATCAAATATCAAAACTAACATAGCTCCAACAAAAAATCATGATGTATTCATAATATGATTCACTATTATAAAAATCAAATAATATGACTCACTTTATAATAGTGATGATTATAAGAAATTTTCTAAATAATTTAATTTATATGAAATATACAATTAAAACTACTAAAGAGATTAGTTAATTAAAATACATAAGTTTCTTTATGTGTTCAAACAATCTAGATGAACATTGTATAATATTTTTGTATGAAT
>JBBPBT010000850.1:19599410-19617744 GCA_037974875.1 Cicer bijugum | reverse complement strand
GTTATATATATTTTTTTTTACAAACTCTTTATAAAATATATTCAATATTTTTTTTTACAACAACTTCTCATGGTCACAATTAAAATATCCTACCAATAAAACAAATAAATTTAGACTATGCTACAATATAATTCAATATTAATATTTTTTTTAAAATAAAAAGTATTAAATAGTCAATCATATTTTTAAATTTTTACATCTTATTTTTGGGTATGTATTTTATATTTTATTTCATCAAATAAATGCAAGTACCATTATATGTTGAAAAATAAATTAACAATATTTTAAAAATTAAATTAGATAATTGTGATAAACATAATTTTCTCTCATTTTAATTTTCCTAATCATATTCAATTATTACAAATCAATAAAATAATATTATAAAATAATTATATTTATAATACATAAAATATTATTAACAAAACTTATAAAATTAATTAGTATCCGCGCTGTGCGCGGGCCATAATCTAGTTAAAAAGAATTTCCGTGTTCAATTCAAAATCTACCAAATTAAAAACGAAATGTGATGTTAAATACATAAATAAAATAAGTTGCGTTCTTTCTCGTGCTTAACATTTAACGTTATATGCCTTTGCCTTGTGCAACAATCCACTTTCCAAACTAAATTGATTATGAGTTAAATACTTAAACTTAATTATGAGTTAAGTACTTAAAAGTCCAAAGAAAGGATTTGTGATTGCAGAATTTAAGACAAAACCAGCTGAACGTAGTAGTTCCATGTCAACCTTTTCACTAGGAAGATACAACAAGTCATCCATTCTCTCAAAACCACATAGCTCAAGAAACTCTACACCACCATTCAAACTTCCAACTCTATCCTGTTAAACAAAAATGTGGCATAAAAAATTGAAACCAAATATTACATGTAACACTTTTGAATCTTGAGATGCTACATGTTAAACCTCGCTGCAATTTAACATCAAAAAATCAATTTTAAAAAGACGAATTAAATTCAATATAAAATTAATTTTTGTTTGCTTCTGTTTGAATTTAAAATAAATAATTAGTAAATGAATCCTAAGAATAAGTTATGTAACTCTAGAACTTAAAAAAAATGTGTTTAGTCTACCAAGAATTTTTCAATGTTATAAACTCTAAGAATTTCTTTTTTTTGCTTTATATGCATGATAACAAAACAAAAAACACAATGAAATTACCAATCCACTATGAATATGTTTTGTTTAGGAAAATGTCTTACCTGGAATAATGGATTGCTCAATCTGATTTTCCTGTACTTTTCCTCATTTGGATTCTTAACAACATTTCCAACATACACTAGAAGTGTTTCAAAGGCCCTTCTAATTCTTGCATTCTCATCCTATAAAGACTTTGAATATATATATAAAACAAACATATGAAGAAAAATAATGTATGTATCGATACTACTTATAGTAACAACTAACATGTCTATTAGAAACCTATGTAGGGACAAATTTAGAAAATTTAACTAGTGCGGACAAGATCATATACTATAAATTCTTATATAAATAGTAACAACTAACATGCCTATTAGATTTGACTATCTAATTATTGTGTTACATCAATGTCTATTATATGTTTCACCTTGTGTTCGCGCTTGAGAGACCTCAAACATTCTCTCAAGTGTTCAATTTTTGTGGTTGTATAAATAGGTTTTGAAATCTGAAAGTTCCATTGAAATGTGTTAATGTTAGATGACATTAGCATCAAAGCAAAATTTGATATCAAATTAAGAGTCCAATATAAAATTAAAAAAGATGATAATCATATACCTTTTCTTGATTTATTACAATGGCTTGTGATGTCACAGTTGCTTGGTTTTCTAATGGTAATCCAAGTGTAGACCTTCTATTTAACTGTTAAGGTAAAGTTACAAATAAAAAAAAGGGTCATTTTAACATTCAAGACTGCCAATAGATTGATATAATTAGAATAATATCTCTTGCAAAGTAATTAAATTGACTGTTTGTCACATAACATACATATTAGGACTATGTCTGTCTTCTTTTCTGATAAAAATAATGGAAGTTACAAAATTTTATGCAATTATTTAAAAAAATTCAGTTATTTGATTGGATAAAAAATTACAAAATTGGTTAGCAAGTGCCAAATATACCTTATCCTGCTCTAGTTTCTTGAGAATGTTTTTCCTAGCTCTTTGTTCTTCTTCTTTTTCTGCTTTTCTCAAGGATAAATTCCTGATTAATTGGATATAAGTGAGTTTGAGTAACTAATTTCATTACAAAAACAGAAAATAAGCAACTAGTAAACATTACATATACCGTTTTCTTTCATTTTCTTCTGCGATTCGCTTCGCCTCAAGGAGTTTTTTACCTTCTTGAATCCTCTCCTTAAAATCATAGCAATAAAAAGATAATGAAAATCTATGCTGACATATTTAAGGAATAATTAACTTCTAGAAATGACCATTACAAAAGAATTTGAACTATATCTATTGAGGTTACAAAATCAAACACTAAGTTGATATATGTACGAAGAAATTGATAATTTAAGTTACCTTTTCCCTTTCCTTTTCCATCATTTTGTCTTCATTCCTTTTCCTCTTGCCTTCTTGTTCCCTACAATAGTGAAATATTCATTTTCTATAGTTGTCTATAATCAATAGTTAGACTATTTTAACATGTCTATAAAAAAGAATTGCTGTAGTACATAAAAAATGAATAATAACAATTGCTATTATAGAAGATAGAAGGTACACAAAACCTTAAATTATGTGCTTTCATTCTCATTTCTTTTGTGATGGTGAATGATTGAGAGCTATCATTATCAATAATATCAATGTCTACATCTACCTGTTAAAATGTTAACAATTAAAATTAATTTAAATCAAAATTTTAAATTATAGTGATAATTGTTCTTCTGTTGTAATGTGACTGCAATATTGTAGTTGCAAAATACAACGGCATAAGTCTCCTAAATCACTAAATTAAGGTCACTATTGTAATTGCGAACCGCAATTCAAAATGATGATATACCTCTATAACTTTTGAGGTGAAGGAATTAATTTGTAATTTGAAAAATTAAATAACAAATAAACACTATTGAAAATATATAAAAAAAAAGGTGTGAAATTACCAATGGAATCTCATCAATATCAGTGTCATTCTCATGATCAATCATCCAAGTTATAGCTTCCTCTAAGCTGGTATTGCCTAGTACAGCAAAATATTTATGTGTTTAAGGAAATATGTAAAATGCACAAAAAGCACAATTCTAAGGTATGTAATGAGGAAACAAATTGTTAATAGAAGCTTCAAATAATGTGTCATCTTTAATCAAAGCATTAGTGCTTGCTTAGTTAGAAAAGCAAACCTAATACATTGTTACAATGAGGATTAGGTAGATAAACTTCAAGTCTCATTTTCAAACATTTTACTAAATAATGAAAATAACACATAAAATTTTATAATCTTTTCACTAATTGATTTAAAATGGTAGAGTTTAAAATTATATCTTAAAATGACAAAATTTAAATATTTTCGAGAATGGTCGTAAAATAATCATTAATTAGTATCACTTTAATGAAAAATAAATTTTCCCCTCTCCAGTTAAAAAAATTGATTAACAAGGTACATTTAAGATAACTCAACTAAAGAAACTTAACATTTCATTTTAATGTCATGTCTATGAATCATAATTCATGTAATGAATCAACTAACCAGAATAATGCAGTGCTCTTGTTGCCCTTGCATGTGGAAATCCCATTATTTCAAGGTCTTCAAGTAACTTTGCATTCACTTTTGGAACAGCCATTTGTACAAAAATAAAATGACAGACTGCAAAAAATACATAACACAACTCATATGACACCAAAATATCCTATAGTCAAATATTAAATATTGTTTTCGAACACCGGCACACAAGCATATATAGTTACATTCAATCAATTATATTTTCGTAAATTATTAATAATATCTACGTATAACAATTTCAGTCTTGTGTCTAATGTGTGTGTTTGGGCTTCACAAATTACATGACACCATGACACCAAAATTATTAGTATGACATGTTATACATAAAAAGTGTGTCAAATGAATAAGACACAACAATGTCTAGAACAAAAATGATAGATGAAGAACTCAAAAAATGGAGTGAAAAAAAAAGGTGTGGCATATAAGTTTCACAATATAATACCTTTTACAATTACAAGTGATAGAAAAATTAAAAGGTAGCTAAGGAAGCTATGATATGTTGATTGAAGGAAAACCAAGTATGCAAGAAACTAGAAGATTGAAAGGCTATGGAACTTGGAAGATGATTATTGTAATGTGTCTAGAGAATTTGAGAAAACATAGAAACAAATTCAGGGTTTTTCAGACTTTTCATTTTATTTGTTTCTTTTGCTTACAACATTCTGATTCTGATTCTTTTCCTTTTGGTTTGCTTGATTGCTAGGAAAAGAACTTCATGACATGCATTTTTATTGAGCACCATTTTCTCAAGGTATAACTTATAATATAATTTTCTAGTAGTTTGAGCATCACACTATATGTAAGTACTAAGTAGCTTCAATCAAAGCAATTAAGCATTTCTTTGGTTCTGCCGTGGCTTTTATGGAATCGCAAAGGATTTTTACGTTTGGATAGAAACTTAGTTTTATAGCTTCAACATCGTGATATTTGATGATCAAACATAGAATTGGTTAATTATAAGTTACACTAATTAATTATTTTACATTATATAATTATTTATTTAATTATATAAATTTACGTAATCTTTTGTATTCTTAAATATCTCAATTATCAATATCATTTAATTTTTTTTTTTATTTTTTTTATTAATTGTTTAAATCAAGAATCGTAATAATTATAATAAATTATATTTACTTTCTTGTGTTGCTATTCACTTATTGTGTATTAAGCTTTTCATTATATAAAAATTCCGTCAATGAAAACTTAAGAAACGAACTTATATTTTTATATTTAGACATTTTTAACTAGAAGCTTTTTTTTTAGACAAAAATAATTAATAGTTAGTTGTAGAAATTTAAATCAGAGAACTTCTTTTTAAAATTCGTTAAGTGTTCATTAACTCATAAACAAGGGACATTAAGAAACTAAATTATCATTTTATAAATTGTAAAAACTAAATTATCATTTTATAAATTGTAGAAACTAAATTATCATTAATAAAAAGAACTAATTTTTTTATATAAACAAAATTTAAGGTGAAGGGATAAAAATAACTAAATTATTTGACCTTATAAAGTACATTTTTTACAATGGTGAGTATGAATCCAAGACAATATATTCAACTTAACAATATTAACATTTATCAGTTGAATTAGAGCTTAAAAACATCTTAATAATTAATATTATTATTATTTAGTTGGGGGTATTAATCAAATTGCAACTTTTCTTTTTTATCATTTTCTTTTTAGGTCTCTCATCTCGGCCACCATGTCAAATCTTATCCCTGATTTTACTCACCTCTCAATATTTTCAAATACATAAGAATACACTTCTATAAATGAATAATATAAACATATAAAATACACTTTTAAATTAATCAATTCAGACAAAATTGAGGGATTTTAAGAAAACTTATAAATGAGAAAAATAAAACTTTAGAGTTTTATACCGTACGCCCCCACCTGTACCTCCCACCCCATCTCCATAGAAAATACTATATTGCCCCTAATATTATTAGTAAAAACTCTCAAAAAAATTCTCTTCTTTTTTTTTTCACCAAGTTTCTTCGAAAATTTGAATTGTCAGAATCACATATTTGCAAACATTCGAACCTTTGAAACCTTCGAAACTCAAAAGTAAGATAAACTTCGAAATTTTGAAATTTTCTAAATATAAATTTTTCAAATCTTCGAAAGTTTCCATGAAAATAAACTTTTGAAATGCAGAAACCTTCAAAATTTCCTAACAATCTAAAAAGTTCGAAATGTAAAATTCAGAAATATGAAGTTTTTCAGTTTCAAAACTTTGAAATTTATGAAAAGTTCTGAAATTGTTTCGAAAGTTTGATCTTCAATGAAATGTCCAAAACAAACTTCGAAAGTTTAAGAACAATAAGAAAATTCCGAAATACATTTTTTTAGTAATAAATTTACAGTAATAAATTAATAGTAATAAATTTATAGTAATAAACTAATAATAATAAATTTCATACCTAATTTAAAAAATAGTAATAAATTTAATTAATAATAATATTATAAATTTATTTTTCAAAATAAAATTTTAATTATAACAGACAATATATATTTTTTGAAATAAATCGAAACTTTCGAAAGTTTCAATTTTATTTTAAAATTTTCGAAATTGAATTACTTCAAAATTTTGAAAGTTTCGAAAGTTATGTATTTCGAAAATTTGAAAGTTTCAAACATTACGTTTCAAAAGTTTTAAATTTATCACAATTTTCGAAGGTTTTGATGATTTATGAAAAAACACACTTCAAAACTTTTAAATTTATCTAAAATTTCAAAAGTTTCATAACATCTTAGAAAATTTCGTTTTGAAACTTTGATATTCATCAAAAATTTTGAAATTTGTCAAAATTTATGGAAATTTAAGTTTCGAAAGTTTGGTATTCAACAAAACTTTTGAAATGTCAACAAAATTCACTTTTTTATATTTCAAAAATTTGAAATTTTTGAATGTTGAGGAAGACTTTTGTAATTTTTAAAAGTGGAGATGAAAAATAAAATAATAAATTTTTTATGATTTTATACATGGTAAAAAAGGTAATATGGTATTTTCCATTATGATTGGGGTGGGGTCTAAAATACGGTACTAAGCCCAAAACTTTATTATCTAAAAAGTAAGTAATTGGGGGCTGAGGCCCAATAAAACATGACCCGACCCAATCTCCTATTCGGATCTACTTGGTCGTGTTTTGGTTACTCGACCTACTAATTGGGTTGTAATTTTGTGTAGACACTTCGAGAAAACATTAAACACAGTGAAAATACAGAGACAACACAACACCATCACAAAAAAAACTAAATAGAATTCCAAATCCAAGATAGAGAAAAACTAAGACACAAGACACATAGATTGTTATACTGTCATTGGTTTCTTAAAAACATGTCATTGTTAGGAAAGAGAGGCAGAGAATTAAAGCTGTTAATGTCATGCCCTTCACTCTCAAATTCAAAAATAATTCAATTTATTACTTATGATGATAAAAAAATCGACCTTGGTTCCATAGCTAGAACTTTTGGGTTAGACCCATCAACGTTGAGATTGAATGGTTACTTTATAAGTAGAGGGGTTGACCTAATTTCTTCCTCTGTTACTTGGAACTCTCTTCTCTCTTTCTTCTCTTCTAAAGGTTTGCCTACTGGAAAAGATTACCATGATGCTCTTCTTGTCACTGCCAAAGTTCGGAACAACCGTATGTTTGTTAACTCTTCTTTCTTATTGTTTTGTTGGTTTTACTTTTTCTTTAAAATTTTGTGGCATTTGGTGGATGCAGTTACTCATTGACACATCCTTAAATGTGTTGTTTTTAATAATTTTATGAACTAAACTGACTAGAACACATTTTTAGACCAAACTCACTAAGAAAAGAAAAAAAATGGTATTTTTGTAATTTTAATACATTTGATTATTGTTATAACAACATTTGACACATCTAAAGATTATGACTATTTAATCTTGAAACAATTTGGAGGTATAATTTTAATTAGTTAAGTCAATGGTTATAATTTACGAGAAACCTAGATTCTAAGATGACATTAGAAACTATCTTAGTGAATAATGGTTATAATGAGGCAAGGTAACACTCACCTATTAGCTAACTTTTGAGGTTGAGTTAGGTCAAAATTCAATTTTTATTTATTTTTTAGACAAAAAAAAATGATATTTAGTTATATCAATCAATTTGGACAGCTGTATGTGCATATGCAGGAGGACATGAGTTACAGGATTTTCAAAATGGTATTTGCAAGGTGATAGAAAGTGAGGATGCTGGTAGCAGTAGAGGGAATGAACTCGAAGATATCAACTTGTTGAAAAATAAAAAGTTGAGAGAGAGCAAATCAGGTATATTTCTTCAGTTATTTGTGAAGATTGTTATAATTGGTATTTGAATTAATGTTCCCTTGAGTAAAAAATAATTAATGTTCCCTTCTTGAATAGTAGGCAACATAAAGCATTCCAATTGGTGAGTATAACTTTTCAGTTAGTATTCAATAGGTATTTTAAATGTTTGATTTGATTTATGCACAATTCTTTAATAAAATAATTAATTTTGTTGAGCTGTATTGATATTGTAACATGACAAATAATTTAAGACAGAGAAAAATACATTTAAAATGAGTCACATTGAGCATAAAATGAAAATATATTTGAAATTGTTTTTAACTTATATTTTGTTTTATATTTTTCTTTCTTTCCAAAAGGTGAGATTCTGAATGGCCTAAACTGCAAGAGAAAGCAACAATTTGAAGATGTCAACCAATTCAAGAAGTTAAAAATAAACGAAGAAAGTCAGGCATTTCACACAGCCAGTTTACATGTAGTATCACGAGTAAGAATCTGAAGCGATTCAGAGAAGATGACACACTTGTAGCAGCTAATTACAAAAGGATTAGATAAAATCTCTCACTTAGGAAAAAAAAAATAGAAGTATAGATTTTTTACATATCCTTTGCACACTCTTAAACCTTTTGTATTATGCACTATTGAAATGTCAAAGAAATCATAGATTTTGAGGTGCCTCAGGAAATTAAGTCAAATGTTGCAATTTCTATTAATAGTGATTAAGATGTACCAAAACTTGTTTAGAACCAGTTTGTTGGTTTACACGCGTTATCTGTAATCATGTGTGATTCCCATCAATTAAAACAGGCATGAATACAAACACATTACACAGTGGAAGTAAAGCTATATTGTACATAATTAGTCTTGATCAGAATATAATACACAACTAACACTACCAAATTGGATGGTATCATTTTGAGTAGTATTGCCATACAACAGCTATTCCTGCAACCAATAGTACTTTAAGAATCAATATTGGATTAATGAAGGATGATGATGATTGTTGTTGTGGTTGAGTGGATTCTGATGATCGCCCCCTAAGCCTTGCAGGCAATTTATTTAGTATTCGACGAAGGAACGCAACTTTGTTTGCATCTACAAGTAGAAAAATACAAGATATCAGAAACTGAGAATGAATAAATAGTTGTGGAAACTAAAGCTATGCAGCTTCCGCCATTCACTATAAAAAATAAGAATACAAAAACAAAAGGAAGGAGACTGGGGGTGGGAGCAGAGATACATGCGATTGAAGGATGCTTTACGAACTCTGACATATTGGGCTTATGTTATTTTCCACAGTTTTATTCGAAACATAATGTATTTCTTTGTAAATTGTAACCCTAGGTATAATTCTATTTTACTTTTAATAAGCTTCAAGCATTAAACAGAACATATGTTGTCTTGTTCTAACATGTATAAAAGGCTACTTATTATTATACACAATATATTAGTTGTGTCCTGCGATACATACAAGAGTCGAGAGAGTTACCTTTGTTTTTCAAAAGTCTTTCCTCCTCTCCAACACGTCTTCGGAGTACATTTAGCAAAGATCCAAAATACAATGCAAAAATTGTGCATGTAATTGTGATGACGTTATAAGGCATACTGAAATCAGGAGTTGTCAAGGGTACAAGCAAAACTTCTGTATATGAAAGAACGGGTCTGTTTTCCTGCATTAATAATAATACAAACAGTTATGTATGACAGTCATCCTATATAATGAAGTTATGAGCAAAACATGATTGCAGATACAAATAATAACCTGTAATTTAGACAGCATCGGTGAGTTGCTTATAGAGTTGTTAGAAAATTGCCAACCAGCATCAAAATCAGGAAAGCTTATTATTGCTGATGGGATATCAAATCCTTGATTAGCATCTGGAGGGTATTCATCAATGTGCAAGAAACCCTACAAACACCGGCAAAAGCATGTCAAAAACCAAACCAATATTTCATTCACCCTTCATAAAAGGGTTTGTAGTGAACATATATAGCTACCATCAGCTATTATTGCCATATATGTATAAAAGAAAAATGATTATCACATTTTATGCTGCGATGACATATACCAATATTCATGTTAAATTTGGGCTAACTGACAGGGTGTTATGAAAGGACTTTTGGCTAATAGAAAGTGTGGTCTGAGTGGCTAGTAGCTTGAGTCTTTTAACCATATGTCCAGGGCTTGAATCCTAGTGACAGAAACAGAGTTGCATATGTTCGGGGAGAGGAGTTGCCCCATAATTAGTACTCTTCATCCTAGAGGGATTAGTCCTACAACTACTGATTAATGTGATTCTACAGTTCTGTTCCCAGATTGGAAAAAATAAACAGGTAACCCGCTCTATAAAACCATGTTAGCACTTGGCCCTAGACAAAGTCAGTCTCACTCAAACTCACACTCAAGATAGTGACTAGGAAAGTAAGAAGGCAAGAACCACGTTGATAGAAAGAAACCTGTATCGTGGGTGCTTTACAAAATCTCTATGTTGCTTACAAACTCTTTATAATTCAATGTCTTGGCCAATCGAGGCCTCCCCCGTTTATACCAGTCCCATGGATAGTGAAGATTTAGTAACAATGTAGATCCATTCTCTAGACTCCAACAAAACATCTTACACATTTGCAAATGGTATTCCTAAGGAGAGTTCCCAATTGTTCTAAGTCATTTCTGCCAAACTCGGTAGAACCTTTGGATAATTACAAATTGCTGAAATTATAGAAATAGTATTTCAGGTATAAAGATGTTACTAAAACAGACAAAAGGACTGATCCTTATTAATACAAATATACTAAACTCCTAAACTTAAGTAAATGAGTAGACGAATCATGAAAAATATATTTCCTAGACAAGCCAAGTTTGGACTGAGCATATTCTTGTCTAGCTTGACTACTTTTCCCCAACTTTGAAGAACTCAGAAGGACATATATGTATGCCAAATTGATATTTCACGATACCTCCTACTTTCCTATCATAACATTAGCAGTCTTATTTATTTAGTTCGTAATGATCGTTGAATTAAGATTTCTGCAGTTGTCTGATAACATTAACTTAAAGGAGTTTGTTAATCTAACAAAAAGTGAGATAAATATACAGAAGAAAAAGAAATACAAAAGATAATAAGAATTTGAGCAAACCTTATCAAACTCTATATTTAATACAGCAGATTTAATCTCACAAGGAAGCATGAGGATCAGCTCCATCATCCCTAGTGATACTTTGTCTTCAGAAGGTGAAACACTCATTTTCTCAACAAAATCTGTGACTACTTGAGGCTTTTCATCTACTAATAATTGTAAGGTGTGGTAATATACCTTAATATACCAAGGCACAATTTGGAGAACATTAACTTGTAACTTACACCTCTCTTCAAGATCACTGGCTGCAACGAAGCCCTTAGTCAAATCCGTAGATTTCAAGGATATTGCAATCGAACCCCTTTCGTTTCCACTTCCCATTAAAAATCTACTGGCATATAAAGGTGCATGTGAACTGGACCAAACAACTGGATCCTTCCAAGTTAGGCCTAAATCAAACTGTTCAGTGTCTTTGTACCCTTTGATTGAATATTCATACAGAACTGATTTCTTTTCCAGCTCTCTATGGACCTTGTCTGGGGTAACAGATAAGTCAAATCCAAGATTCCACCTCAAATCATCTGTACCTATGTCATTAGAAGCATATGCCGCAGTATTCTCCTGGAGCTCTTCAAGTTTAGTAACTAGACCCCTTTCAACTTGAAGGTAGACATTACTCGACTTGGCAAGAACACATCTTCCATTGATTTTTCGTCCAAATATTGAACTCAGAGACCAGCTTGGTTGAATCTTTGTTTCACTGGGATAGCTCATGCCAGCTCTTTGAATATTAGGCTCAAGAACAACTGTAAGCGTTTGTTCTAGAATAATTCCTGAATCCAACCCATCTGCAGCAGTTCTTGATGCTGTCAAGTGCAATCGCTGTGAATGATAAAAGCTTCTGTAAATAGACGGTCTATCCATTAAGGCCGAAAGTCCAGCTTTATCTCGACAAGGAAGGAGTTTCAACCATGGAGTTAGATTCTCTGTGCATACAGCTTCACGCGGCAGTGTGCCATATCTTAAACTACCTAAGGCTGACTGAAATGCCCATTTAGGAGCAGAATAAGAGCTAGAAGACTCTAGGAAGTTTATTGAAGCGCAGAAAAGACCTGACAGAGAATGAGTTAAATTTTTCCAAGACGCGTCAACCTGATGTTGTGGGACATCAAAGACTGCCCACAATTCAACTCCAGGAGGCTTTGCATTTTGGCTTGATATTGGATCAAATCCACCCCATCTTTCATAGTTCCATCGACCTTGAGTGAAGGATAACTCCATTGCTTTAATGTGAAATTTCTTAACCTGTCCATCCAACACTAATCGACATGTTAATTAGTATATTCAGGAAAACAATTCCAAGAAGACAGAATATAACAAAATTAACAAATTTGCTTCTACAAGTAGCAGGAACAACACAAAAACATAGTATATACAAAATCATATGCAAGCAAAATTAAAATATTAAAGTATAAAACCCGGAAGGCCCGATAGCATCTGGTGCCAAGTAACTGATTTGCTCTGAACTGAAACCAACCAATTATTTTAGGGATAAACGATATTCATCTCTGAACTAAAAGTACAAATACTTAGATGGCCAATTCAGTTTACAATGATCACCCCATGCTTTATCCAGTTACACTTACATCTTCCATTTGTAATCATATATCTTAAAAGTAGATTGTATCAGATATGACCTAACAAGCAGACTGATGCTCACGGAAAAGCCAAGACAACTTCACCTCAATGATGCTAGACATTCAACTCTCTTCGTCAAACGGTCATTCATATATACAAGACTTACCAATTCAGGAAACATGTATTAAATACCTCAATAGGACTTAAAGCAGTAACAGAAATAACAATTAGCAACAGTAAATGCCGATTAGGCAGTTGTAGATAGTTGAAATAGTTACTAGATATACAATTATAAATAGATACGGGGGGATCATAAGTCAATATCAGTCTAGAATTAATTCTGACATGTTTGGTTGTTATCGAGTTGAATTGATTTTACCTCCAAAATTGATTATGACTTAAAGCTAGAATTTGTAGTTTTTTACCCTAGAATTGGCATTTAGTCTTAAATTTATCCTCAACTCACTTTCACATGAATGTATCTAAACATAAGTCAGTTCCAACTATCTATAAGTCAATATCAATTTTACAGAATCAATTCATTCAAAATCAATTTTTGTCGGAACCAAACACACCGTAAAAGTAAAACTTTAAAGAATTATAAGCAGCATTAAGTTTAAACTACATAAATATCACATTATCTAGGAAATATTAAAACAACTTCAATCAATTGAATCCAAATTCAAGTGAGACATTCCAACAAATAACTTAAAACTCGAAAATAAATAAATAAAAGGAAAGTGAAAAGTGTAAAGTGTAAAGCGTAAAGCGAGCACACACACCAGCTGAGAAATAGATTTAGGGAAGAGATGATGGTGACGAGCGAAGGAATCTTCAGACATAGAAGCTTCAGTTTGGAAGTGAAAATGCGCAAGCACTTTGCGATCGGGTAAGGGTTTCAAGAGCAACTCCTCGGAAAATTCTTCTTCTTCTAATATTGCCGATGATAGAATCGGAAGAAAGAGAAGAAGAGAGAGAGCGAAGGTCGCTGTTGAAGGGAGAGCCATCGTTGCTTGCTAAGTTGGGAACTCGCTATGAGTGATGTGTATACAGTACATTACAGAAGTTCCGCCATGAACGCGGTTTGCAAGCTTCAGGTTTCGGTGATGGTCCAAGAGTTTCTCTTCTGTGTGGGCCAAGTATTTTGGGCTTTATGTAAGCCCAATTATATTTATTTAAGGAAAGCTTCTCGAAATTCTAAATTTGCCCCTCTTCGGATTGAGGGATTCAGATGTGTTTGTCCGGAGTCTCCAATTCAAACGCTATTTATAAAAAGAGTAACCACTTTCTCCTTCTCCTTTATTTATGCATTTTTTGATTCAAAACACGTTAAAAAGAGTGACCACTAATTCGCCCCAAAAATTGTAACTAACTGTCAAAATACTTCTTGAATTTTACTTTTTGTAAAATTTTAAACAATAATACAACTCACATGCTAAAATTTCTAACTCGTAAGCAAAAACCTCACTACAATCTACTTGTAAAAGTAGTGTATTGGTGTTGGGATTGTTGTTGCCCTTTAGTAAGGATAGATTATGATTGAGGAATCTCTATGCTTGTGTTTTTGTCTCTCTTTGTGGGTTTGGTATATTAGACACACTCTATTGTCATGTCATTTCCCACCACAATTAGAACATGTCCACTCATTATAAGATCTCTTCAGTTTATAGCAGCAACTGGTCGTATCTTTATTTCGATCATTTCTTTTCTTTTCTTTTTTCCTCCCAAAGTTTTCTTTAATTGTAGGTTGTATTGTAAGAGGCAATTGTGAGCCATCCATTACGTATTTTGGGGAGAAGAGGAATAAGTGATTTTGATAGTGCAGTTTAGGGATTTAAGAATTTGGGGGAAAATAAATAGAGAATAAAAACTATTTGATAGTTTGGAAGGAATGTTTTACTCGACCTTAGACAAAATGAAGGAGTTTGTTGTAAAGTGTAAATTACAGTGAGCATTTTGATTGACATTTATAATTTATAATTTAAGGATGTAAATTGGAGGTTTACTCCACTTAAAAATCTCAAACTCTCAAATTTTTGATTTTACATCAAAGCGTCATATTTAATTGGTTTAATAGTCTTAATCGAGATGTAAGTGTCGTTTTTCCCTTATTTTAGTTTTTCCATTCATGTTTTTCTTCTTCTAATCTATGATATTTAGATTGACCAATCCAATACTATATTTCTGATTTTTTTTTGTTTTGTTCCATAGTTTAGTTTAGGGTATTATTAGTTTTAATTGTTTTCGTTTTTCATTTGTTTGTTTCAATAATAAAGAGAGATGCTCCAAATTTCCCGTATTAGACATGGTGGAATTTCAACTCATGTCTCTAGTTACAGATTTATTATGTCAAATAATATAAAATAATCATTATCAAATTTATTACATCATGGCCGGTTTTAATGTAGACATTCTATAGGAGTTGTAGGATGTCTTGTGTTATCAGTACAATAGTCATATATCACATAATTTTTCTTTACATTTTCTAATTGGTTTTTTTGTACAGGAGTTAGATCCCAATACTTTTGGTTATTCCACCAGAAATTACCATTAAAACATGCAGGATCAACCAAATTTGGACTTCGACTTGAACATGCACTAACATCAAATCCTTGGAAGTATGCTTTGAAAGGCGCATAATTCCAATTGATTTTGACTTTGCCTCCCTCTGTTGCCCAATCTTCACCATTCCACAAACTTATTTGTATTTGCATAGGACGTGATGGATAGCTCCCTCCAATATTGGTATAGTTCTTGTATACTCTAATGGGGATATTGTCCACAAAAAATCTGCCAAACCAAATTTTTATCAAATTTTACAATTACATATATAACTATATGTAAATACATCATGTAATTGTTTTAATTTAAAAAAAAATATCAAATATGTATTAAAATATAAATTTAGTATTTCAAAATCCTCCAAAATTTAACTCAATGTTCACTCTTCATATTTTGGTAATTTAAACTTATAAGTGGATAAAGCTTTCATCAAAATTACCAAATTGAGTGTATTGGTTGCATATATGGGGTTGTTTGTTATGTATAAAAAAATCAATTTTAAAAAAATATAATAACCATTTTTATGAGTTTTCATATATTGCAATTTTTTTTTAAATAATTAAAAATCTAGAAAATACTTAAAAAAATAGTAAAAAAAATCGTTTTTATCAGCTTTTCATGAGAATGTATTTGATAAATCATTTAAAAAAAATAATTGTAATAAAGAAAAACAAAAAAATTTATAGAGTTATAGAAAGAAGTAGTGTGCTTACACAATTTGATATTGATTCCAAAGAATTCTGTAGTCGTGGAAATCAGTTGTGGGGTCAAACCAAAGATGAATTTTGTGCTCTCTATTTCCTACTCCGTTTGCAAACACATTCGTCTGTAATACATATGGCTTCCCTATACTATTGCCCAAAAATTCAAAGTCGAGCTCCTCGTGCAAATTTCCAAGTGCTTTCAACTGCACAATCAAATTAATAACTTATTCAATTATCTTTATTATTACTTTTTATTATAAATGTAAATTGAAATATAACAATTTTAGTGTAATGCACATAATATTAATTATAATTTAATTTATATATATTATCAAAATAAATAATTATAGGATAAAATTGAAAAAAAATTAAAATTATATTTTTAAACAATTTAAATTGTGTAAATGTGACAATTATTATAAGAACTTGTTGGAACATAAATATTTTTAAAGTAGTTCAAAATTCAACGGAACTTACATAATAAGCTGTGACAATTCCTGCAGATTCAGGGCCTGGTACTTTGATCCTCATATGGAAGAATCCAGAGCCAAAACTCATCTTTGATGCAAATCCAGCTCCTATATTGCGTATGTCACAAATTAATATATTTTTATTTATTTATTTACTTTAGGTATTTTTTAAAAGAAAAGTGGTAATATATAAATATAAAAAAGAGCCTGTCTAGTTACAGATATAAAAAATAATGGATGATATTTTCTCCATCCAAAACGAGGAATTTTACCGGTATATCTTAATTTTTAAAATTTATAACTAAAATACTCCACTTTAGAAATTACATATTAAAATGCTTTATTTTTTTTGGGCTAATAAAAAATTACTTTATAGAGGTGAGATCAGCTAAAGAGGAATTTTTTTTTTTTAGTAGGAGATCACCAAAAGATTTTTTCAGAATTTTTTAAATTGTTTTTTTTTAAATAAATTTTAATGTAACTACTAATTTTTAATAGAATATTTTATAATACAACTTTTAAAACAACAATGATGATTTTTGAATAATTATATTGTGAATGTATATAGTAAGATACTGATTGACATAACCAATATCATGTGTCTTATTTTCAATGACAATTACCATTTTCTATATTATGTTACGGAACACAATCAAGTCCTAGACACTATAGTAATGGGAATAGATTCTCTCCCATGAAATCTTAGTCTCATATATATAAGACAAAAAAATAAAAAATAATGGATGATATTTTCTCCATCTCAAATGAATATCAATTTATCAAAACAAATGGAGATTTTCACCTTCTCCTTAGATTAAATTCACAATGCCGAGAATGGATTTTCACTGCACTAAACATGTAGTATATATATATACATGTTATAATCAATATATTAATTTCACCAGTACAAACAGAAGTATTACCAACATCACATAAAAAAAATAGAAAAATAGATTTTAATTTTGACATATTCATGCTTAACGATAAAATTAAAGATGATTTTTAATCTTTAATTTCAGTTGATAATTTAATTAAATTTATTTCAATTTTATGACTTAATCACTAATATACTTGGTAGTGTTTGAATATTTTTTTTTTAACCGAAAAATGATGCATCCAGTGACCATTTAAACATAAAATAAATAGACGTGTATATAGGAGGGGGAACCAAAGATATATGTGGGATATTTAAAAGGAGATTTAACAATAATTAAGGTAAAATGAATGATTAATATATAATTAACCTGAAGAGTTATCCATTGTGAGCATAATTTCTTTCCCTTGGTTTAGAGTCACAAGATGATCGCCACCCCATGTGGGGGTGTAACATCGACCAAATAATACTTCTTCATTCATAATTACTCCAGCAAGAACAATATGAGGGACGACGACCAAAATAAAAATAAAAATAAGAATTAGAGAACTCATTGAATAATGTGAGCAGGGTTTAATCTTTTACACACTTAAGAATCGATTTGATTATAATTGCTACTCTAGTTCTTCATATATATATATATATGGGTCACATTGACTATACCATTAATAAATGAAATAAATTGTGTTATAATATTTTATTGTTCTATATTTGTAAAATTATAAATAATTTTATTGATGTACTTATTGGGTTAAAATTTCTAATAAAGTTTTATCAAAACTAAGAAACTCACCAATATAAATATACTTTAATAAATTGTACAAACGTTTTATTTTAACATTTAATATATTAGTTTAAAAATAAATTGATATATCTAATTTTATTAATGTAATTAAATATTTTTTGATCTTAATTTTAACTTACATAGTTACTAGATAATATTATTACTAAAATGGATACGTTATATTTTTTCCATATTTTTTTATT
>JBBPBT010000850.1:19577624-19588742 GCA_037974875.1 Cicer bijugum | reverse complement strand
AATATTTTAAAATATTTATTTTTACTATAAAAGTGTTAAAATATATTTTTAATGTCAAAATGCTTTAAAATGATATATTAATAAGTATAGTAATAATTTTAAATACGAGAGTTTTTGTTATTATTGATATCTTTATAAAAATTTAATTTTTTTTAATTAATATTATTTTTTTGATAAAATATTAATTTTAAAATATTAATAATATTGTGTTTAATTTTATTTATATACATACTTGTTAAGTTATGTCTATTTTATACGTATTTAATTGATTTAGTGACTTATATAAAATATTTGATGTTATATTTTTTTATTGTCATTTTAACTACTTTCATAGCATAATAATATTTTAATTTGATATTTTAAAAGATATTATTTTAGTAGAAAATAAATTAAAATAAGTGTCTAATTAGGATCTTGTAAATAAAGTAAAATATAACAAAATGAGTTAAGAGTAAGGTTAATACTAACTAATATGTTAAAATAAATAATTAAAATCAAATATTACTTAACTAGGAAGAAAACGCTACAGTACAAAAATTGAAATGTAGAGAGTAGCCGCAAGCCCGCAACTTCATATTCATAGGAAGAAAAAAATTGATACTGATCGTCGATTGTTGTCCGGAAAACTTTCTCTATTTTCGCTCAATTCTGAGTATGCTATTTCATTCATTTAACTCGTCATTTAAATATAATTTTCTAGATTTTTAACAACCTCAATTTCTCTCTAAAATACTCCACTTCTCCGTTTGTAGAATTCGTTATTTTACACTGTTCTCCTTCACTGTAAGTCCGATTTAAGTGAAACCAACGCCAAAACGACCGTGTGATAAGTGACTATATTATGATTTTCTAATTTATGATAATTTTCCTTAACCGAATTTCAAATTTAGTTTTTATAGTATCTTCTCATAATTTATTTTTAACGTTTACCCATAAATTGTCGAGTTAGGTCGATTGAAGGACAAATAGTCAATTAACAAATAATGTTTGGTCATGAAATCGTATTAGTGTATGGAAGCGTCAAAATAAGGTAAGGGGTAAGAGAACATTTGAATTCATGAGTATAATATAATATGAGATGAATGTGAAAATCATATTTCCCAATAATTCATTTGGGGCTCGCTACGTATGGCAGTATCTCTTTGAGTGATAAATTGATTAATGTAAAAATATGATAATTGTGAGATTAAAATGTGGAATAAAAATATTTATATGGTGTTGATTGATTTAACTTCGTTAAATGTGTGATATTTGATATTATTGTGTTGTTTGATTTATTTTTATTAAATGTGTGATATTTGATATTATTGTGATACTGAATGTCGAATGAATTTTATGCATATTTTTTATTAGACATGTTTAAGTGATGTGTTAATAAAAGGTGGATGCATTTTGATAAGTTTATGTGATTATGATGATGTATAATTAATAATAATTATGTTATAAATTTGTGATAAGTTTATGTGATGATGTATGACTGATAATATTGATACTATGAAATTGTTATGAGTTTACGTGATGAGATATGACTAATGTTAGTGATGTTGTGAATTTTTTATGAGAATATTGAAGTAACCCAGCCCATAGTTGGTGAAATAATTGTGATTTCAATTTGTGTTTGAAATGACGGTCTTAGTGGAGTATCATAGGCCAACGAGGGGCAAAAATAAATATTGAGAATTTATGAAGTGAAGATTACTTTGTTATCATATAGGTAGGGCCTGACAAGCCTAGTGATTCCGGGGAAGTACAACTGAATAAGCCTGATCGTGGCAGTCTACTGTTGAGCCTTAATGCAAGATTGTTAGACCTTGGAGGTATTCGGGTAGGGAACACCTACGTGACTTGGAGGCAGCACTCTAAATATCGGGAGCTACCACACAACACATTTTTACCTCGACTGTCACGTATATGTGTCTCGAGATGAGTTGAGAGGATCTATGAGGATAGGGCCAATTGGAATTGTCCGTCCACCGGGATGGTGGCATATTATCAAACCTTCTAACCAAGTACTTTAGAGTTAGAATGGTACCACATTGTGAAGTAGAGTCTAAATTCATGCATACCATTGGATTTTCTTGTGATTGTTTGTTCTGATTAATGTGTATAACGTGTGATTATGATTTCTCTTAGATGAGTTGATGTAATAGTGAAAGGTATTGATTTTCCTTAAGTGATTTTGACTTTCTAATTGATAATTTTCTTGAGCAACATTTGTGTAATTATGTGATTCTATTATGATTGTTTGTGTGTTCTTCTTACTTGTATTATATTGTTATCATGATTTCGAAACTCACCTCCTTCGTTGTTTGTGTTTGAGTGATTTGGCCCTACGTTTGCAAAATCGCAGTTATTGCAAGTTAATGAGTCTTGAAGTTCAAGTTTTGGAGGAACCCTGCTCTGATAGGTGATACAGGAAATAAGGGTTTTAATTTAAATTTTACTTATTTAATTTGAAACTAATTTTTGTATGAAAATCTTATAAGTACTGGTAAGTTTTTAAAATTAAATCAAGTAATTATACTTAAAACAAGCTTATCGAGATTGCACAATTTTAATGGAGAAAATAATTTTAAAGTGTTCTTTTAATTTTTAAGAAACATGATATCCTAATTAAAAAAATAAAAATTTTTATTTTATTGAAAATAAATTTTTATTTATCCGCTGTAAACGTTATAGGAATATTATATAAATATATATATTATTTTGGGTTTAGGGTGTCACAATAAACATGTGTTTTGACATACATTAAGAAGCTAGGGAATATGGATGGTAATAGATTAGGCCGTCCGTCAGGGGCCTACTTATGGCCTGACCTATTTAATAAAAAAGTTAAGCTCAAATTGTTTTTAAAGCCTATTTATTTAAATAGGTCAGACTCATACTTATAAAAAAGTCTATTAGGCATGATAGACCAACTTATATATATTTTTATTATTTATTAATATTATTTTTTATTATTATATTAATAATAATATTATTTGCTGTTTTAAATTCTATCAATTAGACAATCACTCAGTAATCATTCTATATTTAGTAGTCGTTCTATATTTGGTAGTTGTTCGATTAGTCAACCACTCAGTAGTTGTTCCATATTTGGTTAAGAGATAATAATAGATGTGTTTGTTTCAAAAAAAAATTATTATTTGAAATCAAAAATTATTTTTTAGGGTTTAAAAGATATTTGTTTTAGATTTTAAAAAAATTATTTTATCATAAAAATTATTTTTTGTTTAATATATATAAATATGTACATTGATATTGGTATGTGGAGAACATCATGTGGTATTATTAGAGCATTTAAATATTTTAATGTAAATAAATCTTTTAAATAGGCTTCCAACCCAGACCATACGTTTAAAAAGGCCAGTCCAAATCGAACAAAAAAACCTATGATATGCCGTAAATCAGACTTAGACTTAAAAAATAATTCGTAGACCACACTCAAATCTTTCAAAGTCTGGCCTGACCTGACCGATTTCCACCTCTACTAGGGAACAAAATACATAGGATTAGAGAACTTGAATGTTTGGTTTTTGAAAAAGTTTCCTTGGAGATCACTCCATTTGTCCCCCACATTAACCCAAATTTTGTAACCCTCATCTTCTAATTGCTTCCTTATGTTGGATTTATATATTATTGCGCTGCACTCATGTAAACTATATGATCCAACATAATTTAATATATTTTTCATGATTGAGTTCTATTTATATATAAATAGATAGGATAATTAGATCCGGATTCAGTGAGTACTTGTAAAAAAAAAATACCCACAATAAAGGATAAAAATATGAGATCTAGACTTAGTGGGTACTTGCAATAAAAAACTGCAATAAAAGATTAAAACCTGCAAAATTGGTATGGGTATGGAAATATGTAATTATCCACAAAATTAAATGGGTATAGATGTAGATACAGACACTGTAGTACCCACCCGATCTCACACCCGTACTTATTTATTATTATTATTATTATTATTATTATTATTATTATTATTATTATTATTATTATTATTATTATTATTATTATTATTATTGTTGTTGTTGTTGTCATTATTATTATTATTATTGGATGCGTATTTTTGTTTTAAATAATTTAGAGACTTTTTAAAAAGTAATTTTTTTAACTCCTGTTTGTTTACTATTATAAAAATGATTTTTATTTGTAAAATAATTTTTAACCTGTTTGTATATAATTTTTTTAAACTACAAAATTATCTTAAATGACATAAAAATGATTTTCAAGAAACATGTGTATTTGAAAAAACATTTTTTAAATACATTATTTTTCTAAATACACATATGTTTCTCTTATGCAACTCTATCTCTTTCTCTAATCTCTATCTACTATCTCTCTCACTCTGTAGTATCTCTCTCTACATCTCCTTTTTATCATAAGCAAATCAATAAATTTAGGTCCTCAAATTCATAATTTTCGAATCCTCCTAAAAAATAAACATATTAATAAATCATCACGAAAATATGCAAGTAATAGATTTTGGAGATTCTATTCTAATATTAAAAATTGGACCGTTAATAATAAAAAAAAAGTGCAATTTTAATAATTAAAAAAGTTGAAAAAGTAAATTTTAGTCAATATACACTTATCAAGCTACATGATCCTCTACCCATACTAATTTACATGATGCTCTACTCGTACCAATTTACATGACGTCATACCTTACCAATTTACATAATTCTCTACACATACCAATGTACATGATTTATATATATTAGACTCAAATTTACAAATTTTTAGAAATAGTTTAGTTATACTGTCATCCTATCTTGCAACAATTCTTTAATCTCTTAGAATATTTCGCATCTTTTTTAGTTGCTATTCTAATTGATATTTAAGTCAACAAGTGAAATCACATATTTTAAAAAAATTTATAGAGTTACCTACCATTAACCAAATTTTTAACTTATAAACAAAGTCACATTTTCACTATCCATACTCACTCATACATAGTTCAATTATCCACATTTACATCACATAATTCTATTACCCGTTGTATTAGTATTTTCTATAATCTTTATCAGGAATTCATAGTTTCAATATCTAAAATATATGAAATTTACTGTAACATAACAAACACTTACAAATTTATTAGTTTAATTCATTTGATAGACACATTTAAAAATATGAGTACTAATCAAAAATCAATAAATAAACACAATCAGAAATTCTAAGCTTGATAATTTATGGCAGATGTGACTTATTATACATTAATAAAGCTTTATTCAGTCTTACTAAACATACAAGATCCTCTCAATTGGTCCATAAGGTCATCTATCCTGGATAGCGGATACTTATTCTTGATTGTCACTTTATTAAGTTGGCGATAATCCACACACAACCTCATTGAGCCATCCTTCTTCTTAACCAACAATACAGGTGCACCCCATGATGAAACACTAGATCTTATAAATTGTTTATCTAAAAGCTCTTCCAATTAATTCTTAAGCTCAGACAATTCTAAGGGAGACATCTTATATGGTGCCATGGATATGGGTCCAGCACCTGGTTCAAGGTCAATGCTAAATTCAAAATCACGCACTGGTGGTAAACTAGTGACATCTTCAGGGAATTCACATACAATAGGAACATCTCGTATTACCACTTTTTCTTCAAATTCCAATGAGGCAAGGATCATGTATAACTGGGCATCTTCCTTCAAGAGTGCCTTCACTTGGTTGGTGGATATATTGCTAGGCTTATCCCTCTCTTCTGACTCCATGAATTCAATGGTTTTACAAAAAAAATCTACGCGGACACGGTTGGCAGATAGCCAATCCATACCAAGAATCACATCAATTAGACGCAAAGGTCGACACACTAAGTCAACTCGAAAGTCCCTTCCACACACATGGATGGAAATGTCAAGACAAACACTGGAGGTATCAACATAATCACTAGTTGGGGTATTCACAATCAAATCATACTGGAAACGAGATACAGGTAGTCCTAAACGTCTAACGCAGTCAAGAGACACAAAGGAATAAGTGGCACCACAATCAAATTGCACAAATAAAGGAGTATCACTTATGAGACATGTACCTTTGATAAAGTTGTCTTCCTCAGACGTTCCTGCACCACTGAGGGCAAAGACTCTTCCGTTGGATTTAGGTCAGTTGGCTTGGGAACTTTGGTTTCCAAGTTGTGGGGTCTTCCTTGGGTAGGGGCATGTGGTGCTAATGTGGCCTTGTTGTTGACAATTAAAACAAGTAATTCCAGCATCTCTACATTCATATGCCCTGTGACCCTGTTTACCACACGTGTGACATCGGATAGGAGTAGTTGGATCACCATTATTACCATTGTTGTTGCTCGAGACTTGACTCTTATTGTTACTATTTCCGTTACTAACTCCTCGTCCATTGGGGTTTCATTTACCACTACCATCACTATGACAGTTTCCATTTCCTTTTCCGTTACCACCACTAGCTCCTTTTCCAGCTGAAAAACTGTATTGTTGATAATTCCGACGACTTCCAGATTGACTAGGAGGAAAAGGGTAAGGTTTTCCTCTATTATGCTGCATAGGTCTCTTGTCCTTCATGGTACTAGTATTTCGGTAATGTACCTTTTCAACACGACTATCCTCATCATAAATCCTACTCTTATTCACTAGGGTAGGAATGTCATGGATCTCTTTCATTCTAACTTGTTTCTTGATCTCTAGTCTGAGTCCCATTTCAAACTTGATGCACTTAGACTTCTCTCCTGCCTCTCCAACATAAAGTGGGTAGTACTTGGATAATTCGTCGAACCTAGCAGCATACTCCGCTACCAACATATTCCCCTGTTCCAATTTAACAAATTCCATCTCCTTTCTATTACGGATATCTTCAAGGAAATACTTAATTAGAAACATGTTCTTGAATATACCCCCAAGTAATTGCAGTCCCTGCATTATCTAAACGTTGGTGCACATTATTCCACCAATGTTCAGCTTCCTCTGTCAACATAAAGGTACCAAGATGCACTTTCTGACCTTCGGGACATGCCACTCCTCTGAAAATTTTCTCAACTTCTTGCAATCACTTTTGGGCCCCATCAGGATTATAGTGACCTTCGAACGATGGAGGGTTAGCCTTGTGGAATCGATCCATCACCATGAATTCATTTATTTGCACATTTCCTTGGCTACCACTGCAGCTAGTAGCTTGAGCAACAACTTGAGCAGCAATGCAGCTTGGGCAGCAGCTTGCGTAGAGGCTTGTGCAGTAGCTTGAGATTCAACCAAAGTTTGGAGAGCCTGCACTGTAACTCCTGCCATATTTATGTGTTAAATTAAGTGCAAATGTGGTCCCAACCCGATGTCACTATCAGAGCGGGAATTCTCAAAATAACATCAACACAATGCATAATAACAAAGCTCTCCAAGACATGATGGCTTCCACCTCTTTGATGGTACTAGTCATCACCTACAACTTGCACCTTGTTTGCGTCCATCGCCAACGCCAAACACAAACAACGAGGGGGTGAGTATCGAAATTATGTAACAGTATAAAATACATGAGGAGAACACGCAAGCAATCAAATTATCACAACCTCAAAAACAGTCAAGTGTATAATATCAACGGTTTATCAAATTCATTCACAATAAGATAATCACAAGGATGAAATATTATGCATGTCCTATACTCTATACTTCATCATTTGGTACCATTCTACTCTGAATTACTTGGTTAGGAGGTCTGATACTATGCCACTACAAGAGTGGACAGACAATTCATGAATGGTCAAGTCCTCATAGATCCCCTCAACTCAACCCGAGACACATATACGCGACGGTCGGGGTACTCTTGTGTTGCACGGTAGCTCCTGACCTTAGGGAATAATCCACTAATCCACTTAGGAATTACCCACTAAAGGTAACCCCAAGGTCTATCAGTCTTAACTTACAGTTTGACTGTTTCTCTCCACGATCAGGCTCATTCAGTTGTACTTCCCTGAATCACTAGGTTTGTTAAACCCTCCCTATATGATGACAAAATAGTTCTAACCCCAAAATCACAACTCAACAAATTTCAGTTTGACTTCACAACATTCATCATTATGTATATATATATCAGTCAATCACAATTAAATCCAATATTCTGGTTTGCACTACTCACAATATCAATCACAAATAAAAGGTCAAAAAGTGACATATTCAAGTGATATCACAATTTCATTCAATTAGCAAGAATACTCCAGTACATATCATTCACATAGTAACAATCAACATAAAATTCATAAAATCAGACGGCATACAATCTTGATATAAATACTTTCACGACAATTCTATAGGTTGTTAAATTATATTTTAATCCTCACTATTACCATTCACATTTTATTAATTTATTATTATTACTCAATAGGGCTTAACCGTACGTAGTAAGCCATGAATGAACATATGAGAATTTCAATATTCTCGTTCACCTCACATTATTTTATACTCATAAAATCGAACCTCATCTCACCCTTTACCTTAGTTGAAGATTTTTCTCAACGAAGCCGATCCGCTAATTTAATGTGTCACGTCTTCACCAACCACCGTCTCGAACAGTCCACGAGCGAGAATAAATCAACGCAACAACCAATTATAAATTAGTTACTTACTCCAATAGGTAATTAATTAATTTATTAATAATACATTGATACTTTATCTAATAATACATTAATGCATTGTAATATAATTCAAAAATATATTTAATACCGTTAAACACACATATTACTATAATCAAATTTTATTTAGCAAAGTATGATAGAAAGAACTTTATATTATGTCTATATAATATATATAGTTTTGATTTATAAATATTATATATATATATATATATATATATATATATATCACATGGACGCAAATAATAATAATTAATTATTACTTATTATTGATTATACTTCATTTTATAACATAATCAAATAGATTAACCCATTTAGGTGAAAGAATCAATTTGCCTCTCTGCCTTATTTTGATTTCACGGCAATTTGTGTGAATCGTATGCTGCCTCTTTGGAACTAATTACTTACTTCAGTGAGTTGTCCTCCAACAATTCCCTTTAGAAATCAATTGCATCTAATGGCTTAGCTACTAACTTATTTTCTGGAAATTTGTATAACAACAATTCTTATATAGCATAATCCATTTGTTGATAGAATTTCTAAAATTCCAAAGTAAAGACTCAAATCATGGCTATACAAATTTATTTTGAGTCCGTGGTTTTTAATTTTTTAACTTTCATATATATATATATATATATATGTATGTATTATTTATCCTATTGTACTAACAAAACATGTATTATATATTATTAAAGCTAATTGATAGAATTAGTGAAACATATATACCTTATATAATTTAATATTGAAATTGAAATTGGGATTTGAAATTGAAATTGTGATTGGAACTTGAAATTGGAATAGGAATTGTGATTGGAATTGAAAATTGGATCCAAATGGGAATCCGATGAAATTGAAAATGAATTTGGAATGCGGCTGATGGAATTACAAATCCTAATTTTGCTAAAATTGGAATGCGGCTCCTATCCGATACTTTCTGATTGGGATGCGGCTTGTTTGTTTGGAAGGCTATATATATATATACTACATAGTAGCCTAGGTTATTATAATAATTATTATTATTATTATTCCATTTTATTAGAGTTAATTTTTGGTATTATTTTATTTATATTTATATATATATATATATATTTTATTTTATTTTTTTATAAGTTAAATATGGTTAATATTAATAATTTAAATCAATTACTAAAACAAACACACTTAAAGAAATTAGAATACATATTATCACTCATATGAAAAATAGAGTATCACATTATTATATTATTTAAAATAAAATAATGAAAAATTAAGGTGTTATCATTATATTATTTAAAATAAGATAATGAGAAATTGAAGTGTTATATAAATGATTAATGTGTAGCATGTATCAGTGTTGTATGAGATTTTGTATGATGTCAAAGTTATGTTTGTATAGCCATAAAAAATATAAAATTGACTTAAAATTTGAGGTGAAAGAATATTCACAGCATAATACTAATGTATTTGACGGAAAAATATTTGATTTGCACCACGAGTATAATACTAATTATTATTGTACTTAACATTAACATATTGTAAGAAAAATATCACACTCATAATTACATGATCATTAAGACAACATACCCATAATTCTTATAGACATCCACTTGCACAACACTGCCAAAAAGAAGAAAAGTACCAAAAGCTCTCGATGTGCCATCCTTTTATGATTCTACAACTTTGGAGAGAGAATGTGTTGTTTGCTTGAAAAAGTTCATGGCTATATATAATACTAGCACATTTTGTTAACACTTAACAGTGCATTATATTAATATATTAGTTCATTTTAAATATTATTTTTTTCATAAAAAATAAAAGGAGTGTGAAGTGGTTAATGAATGTTAAATTAATAATGAATCGTTAGAAAAAATTTAAATTTAAATCTTAATTAAAATAATTCCAATTAAATATTATTTATTTAGTGACTGAACTCTAAATTACTGAAATTTTATTTATATAATAATCAAATATATAAAAAGGAAGTGACATGAACTCTTTTGTTGAAACCAAAGTGCATGGGATAAATAAAGGCTGTAGGTGGTGATCGAATATGAAAGAGAGTGTATGATTTTACCTATGACCAGATGCTACTATATTTTTTCTTTGAACAAATATGCTATATTCCTTTAAATGCTTTCCGAGAGAATGAAACTTAATTGGCTAAATTGGCTCACGTTTTGTTTGTCTATTTTAGTAAATTTTCTTTAACTTTTTTTATAGTAGTGTGTATAAAAGTTTACATGATAATATGAAATTTTAATTTAATTTTAAATTATTTAATATCACTTTAATTATTTGTGAAAATTAAAAAAAAATTCTTTGTTCTATAATTGTTTGAAATAAAATTAACTTTATTTTTTTTAAATTTCTTTTATTTCCTTTAAAAATTTATGAAAACAAAATTCAAATTGTTGTTTAAATTTTATTTATTTAGTTGCAAGTATAAAGTGAAAATGAGAAGTGGGCAATCATTGTGCTAATGCCATAATTCATTATTGAAAAATAAATTAATTTTATTTTTAC
>JBBPBT010000850.1:19532147-19545158 GCA_037974875.1 Cicer bijugum | reverse complement strand
AAAATTCGAACTCAACTATTCGTACTTTTTATTTAATTTTGTATCAAAATTTGTTATGTTGAGAATATTTTGATAATAATGTATTAAATAAGATAAAATTGATTAAACTTTGTCTATATTTTAATCTATTCATGGTGGGTATGTTTTTTGCTTTATATTGTTTAGAGGAAATTGAATCAATAAATAAATATTAGTTGAAAATAGTGTTATTCTATAGAATAAGTCATCATGATTGTAATTAATTTAGAACATTTAAAAAATATAATTAATTTTTAAATTATATTAAAATAATTAAATAAGATTAAATCGTTAATTTTTATTTATAGTTGTTCTTTTTATAAAATCAATACTTTTATATTTGTTTATATGAAAGTGAATGGGTATTTCTTTTACTTTTTCTATAAACATGAAATCAACTAAAAAAGGAGTATCCCGTCCCAAGACTTGAACGAGTAACGGACCACTAACGAGTAACGGACCAAAGTGGTTCCCGTAACACATTCTGATTCTCTAACCATATATACCTTCCCATGTTTTTAGATTTTTTTTTTCTCTTCAACTAATTCTGAAAAATAAAAGTATATCAATTATATAAAAGAGAGAGAGAGAGAAAATCATACACTCTGGTATGAATCAATTTTACATTAAAAAAAATTGTAAGAAGGATATTTGATATTCAAATTTAAAAATTAACAACGAATATTTACTTACAAAAATATAATATAAAATTTATTTACATAAATAATATAGATTAATTAAATGGAAAATAAAAATAAAAGAACAAGGGTTAGAAGATATATAGTGGGGGCGGCGTTTTCGCAATGTGTTGTGTGGGAATGTGGATATATTTTATATATAATAGTTTACAAATTTGATTATAAAAATGAAGAAGTTATACAAATGCAACATTACAAACACAAAAAGCGCACAGACATCCGAAGCAAGCAAATAAACGGAGTGTGTGAAGTATCTCTTACACCAAAACCGATCTCTCTCTCACTCTGTAACGGTTACTTTTCTGCCTCTTTTTTTTGTTGTTAGAACCATCAAAATTATAAAGAAACTCTCATCATTCACTTCAATTTACTACTTGCTTCTTCTTTCTTGCTGCTCTCAAATCATGGATTCTAACAACAATCACAAGTAAATCCTTCACTCTTTTTTCTTTTGCTTTTTGTTTATTTATTTTATTATTTTTTGTTGTCATTGATTTAGCAAATGCATTTATATGTGTTTCAACTTCTAGGTTTGATTTTTTTTTTCCTGATGTTTTATTTGAGAAATAATACGGTGCGTCCTTCATTTTTAAATTTTTTGTTATGGATAATTTAAAAAAAAATAATATTATGTGTGGTTTTTGTTTTTAGGGTCTTTATCTTTGTGTTGCTTTGTGTATTTCATCAAATGCCAGGAAATAGTTTTAGTTGATTCGGTGGTTTTGATTTGTTATGTAGATTGTTTGATATGCGTCATTGTTTGAGTTTTTGGTTCATCGTTTAAGCCCCTTTTTCCTTATTGTTGTTTTCTCTTTTCCTTTTCTGCTTTAATTTCTAATGTAGAATCTGATGGTTCAATTTCTAGTTTCATATCGTCGATTTTCGCCTATATATGGTGCTGATTGTGATGTTACAAATGTTGTTGAGTACTGAGTTAGTGTGTTGGTAACTTTTGGGGATCCTCTAAATTGGTTTTGTAATGTGTTTTTTTAAATCATTTTTCATTTTACTATTTGGAATTTTTTTTGCAATGCTGCATCACAAATATGACATTTGCTTGTTTGATATATATCATATGGTGCTAGGGAGCCATGGAATTGGCATGGGGAGGGTTATAGTCTCCAGAAGACTTCCAACTTCGGTAAGTCCCTTGCGACTCTCAAACATTAAGTTAAATGTTCTATACTTAGTGATTGAGAAATCTTTCTTTTTGCCTGCAGAAATTTCCGAGGAGCTGTGGAATGATGTGCCTCAAAATGAAGAAGATCTTTCCTACATGTTTGATGATGAAAGAACCCCGGTCAAGGCTTGCGGTGATTTGGCATATAATGTCAATAATGGGGGTAAGATAACACGGTTATCTGGGATACAAATTTTGTTGACATTGTCTTTTTTGGTCTTAACCTTCTGATTCCCATGAGAGGCTACGGTAATCTAGAGTTAGGCTAGGAGGTAAGTAAAGTTTGACCAAAGATTATTTCAATTAGGGTTCGAACTCAGATACTCTTGATTGGTTCGAAGCGTTTGTTGACATTGTCTTTCTAATACATGCAACTTAATAAATTGAATCTTTTTCCTTTATTATTATTAATTAACCTTATCTAATGCTTAAATGTAGAAAAGGAACTAGAAGAATGTAGGGAGAATTCTCAAGTCAAGAGGCGGCGGATGCTACACTTCAACAACCAAGATAGGGATCATTCTCTCTCCAACATGGAGACATCTTCACTGTGTTTTAAAAATGTTAGTGTTTGTTATTTTTTCAGGATTATCTTTTCGCACTTATAGCATGCTTGATGGTTATTACGACATGAAGAAGACTTAAGAAGTGCAGATTTGTGCTAAACTGCAATTATGTGAAGATTGCCTTGAGTAAATTACATTAAATGTAGATATTATGTTCTTCATTAGGAAAGGAAATGCTTAATGTCTTTCAATGTCATAACTCATAACCATAATTGTCAAATTTCCGTAATGGGGTTATGACATGGAAAATGCTGTGCCAGCTGCCATAGGCGGCAACACCTATTATATCCGCCGTCTGCCACGATGGAAATGGATTCCCTGATTTTTTTCTGCGAAGACACAATGCCTGTAGATAGTTAGAGAGGAGATACAAGGGCAATTAAATGTGGGGTGTGATAAGGATGAGAGAATACATTAAAGAGAGAGATAGAGACAATGATAGTTGACTTTCCAGCATAAAAGGTAGGGGGATCCTTCCCCAGGCCTCAACGCCATTTTTATATGGCGGATTTTATTCGCTTGCTGCCATAATTTGCCGTCAACAATTTATAATATTTTCGTACATAACATTGTCATTGTGTAGTTCATTCTTTGGTTTAGATTTTCTGATGTTAGAGTTAGACTTTATAACCATCCTTAGGGAAAAGTGATTGATGAGCACCTTTTACTAATTCAATTTTACCACCTTTTACTAATTCAACTTTATGAGCACATAATGGCTTCATATAGAACACTGTTTACTTAAAATGTTTGGGATGACATATAATCCTATATCAATCTAGAGTTTTGTTGATGAGGTTTTTTTATTGAAATCTTGTTATCTTCAATATAAATCATTATTAACAGTACGTTACTTCTTTTCTAGAGTCCCTTTTGTGGTCATGGACTCATGGGGGTGTGTGTTCCTCACCAATGGGAAGTCTCTTTGTATTTTAGTTTGATCGACAAATTTGGTTCTTTTCTTATGTTGAAGTCATAATCTATACATCTATACATAATATAAAGGAAATAGGCTAATTTGGTGTAGCATATTTTTCTACCAAAAATATCCTTTAGTTTTTTATGACTTCTTATGTAATAGTAACCACTGTTGAACCAAAAAAAAAAAAATCATCTATGAGCAAGAGACAAAAAACAAAAAAGGAAGAGAATGAAGAAGAATATTTAAAATTAAAATAAAAGTTATACAAAAATTATTATGATTAACATACCCTAGCGCAATAAAAAAAGCAGACAGACAGGCACACGAGTGCCCGTCTGCGTGCTAGTTAAGATAACGATTTAGCTATAAAGTTGTGGATTTGTCTTGATTTATAACTGTTACTTCATTTTTATGTATATAGGGGAAGGATGATTCAATTAAGGATATTTTTCCAGAAGTTTCACAATGGATGTCTGGAGCATCAGGTGGACCTTTAGCAGGAATCTGCCTTTTTTTAACTGGGAGATAGTTTCGGTAATTTATTTGGATATCTGTTTCTGATCCTTTCCAAATTGTCACATAGATTATGCAGTGGAAAATGTACTTGACCTTGAATCAACTGAAGGGTGGCTTACTGACTACTTAAATGATGCTGAGATGCAATTCAGTCCAGATGATTTGTATGCTTCTTTGGACCGCTGATTTTTTCTGTATGATTGGTTATACAAAATAATCTGATAATTTTGTTATTTGATGAATCAGGAATTTTTCAGGAGCAGATGATGTGCATATTGATGTTGCAGGTAGATTACATTGTTTTCTATACCAATATTGTCGTTCTTGACGTTTCCTTTGTGGATTGAATTTTATTAATAAAAGTTTTTTTCTCCTGCAGAGTTGTGTAACATCACTCCATCACATGAGCAAAATGTGGTTACGCAGCATGTCACTCGAACCCCTAAAAATATTGTCTTCAAAGGTTTGACATTGTCCTTTAATAGTCTCTCTTTAGATTTAGTTCTACCAAGTAACTGCTTCATTTATGTTGCGATGCTATTACAAGATGTGAGAAGCACGGCTGTCACTATCTTATGGTACATGCGAGTCGTACCTTGATTCAAAACAAGATTGAATGCAAATAAGAATCATTGTGCGTATTTATTTTGGACATGAATCCTAGTATATGGATCTCAATTCATTTTGAAGAATCAAAACTTGTTCCTAAATATTGTGTAGCTGGCCACTTTTTTTTATCAATTTTGTTTAGTCAGCTACTTTTCTTTATCATTTTGATTTATGACATTATTGAACCTTAAATCAGCTTAGGTTTTTGCATACGTTGCTTGTTTTTCCCATAAAATACCATATTTTTGTTGATCACGCATCTTATTATTCATAATAAGATTAGATTTATGATTCTCAAAATTTTCTTCCAACTTACAATTTCAAGCAACAAGATCCTTGTACTTGGAATTCAGAACTTGTTTTATGACATTTGTTGACATGAAAACAACTTCAGACTTCTTGTTTCATGTTTAGGTAAGAAATCTTTTATAAGGACACCCACAAAGCTGGCTTCTACTGTGGCCTATCCATTTGCCTTCATTAAACCAAGTGGTGCCCATGGAGATGTAACTCTGAAGGAAATCAATCAGCGCATTCGAACTCCTCCTCCTTCAAAATCAAAGCAAATCAGCGATGATCCGTCTGCTTACCCTAAATCAGCCTTCTCAGGGAAGCCTGTGGTCGGTAAAACAAAAATCCGCACAGAAGGGGGAAAAGGTAGCATCACAATTATGAGAACTAAAGGCTAAGTGAAAGTTGTCTGGTACTAAGTACAAAATGTCTCTCACAAAGTCGCCTATTAATTAATATGTTGGTTGCTTCATTTTGTGTAGATGCTAATACTGCAACTTTTTATTATTTCCTTATTTACAACCTTAAATTACACCACCTTAGTGTTTGTTTTCTAGTGGGGTCTAGATATTATTTTAGCTGTTATTTTGGGGAACATTATTTTGTTAAGTCTCTATTGAGCATCTTAATTAAGCTATTTTCGTCCCTACAACAGCCTATGGTCTATCTATATATATGACAATTTGACTAAGCTTGTGCTTAGCTTTTGTAATTGAAACATACAAATCATTTTAAGTTGGCGTTGTCTATGCAGAGTTTTGCATGTCCCTTGCTACAGAACTTGTCTTATAGAGTTGTACGCATATCTATCAGTGTTATATTCTTTTTTTGGGATATATTTTTGTAGCTGGAATTTAATAAAATAACACTAATGCAGAAGGTAGGGTAAAATGAATGGAATAATTGGACAATTTATTTGACATTACTCATATTAGCGAATTGATATCAGTAATCTGTTGACAAATCTGTGTTTGGACAAAGGAGCTTTATAAGATAAAGTAATTTTAGAGGGTAATTTAATTTTTGTATTTTAGTGTAAATCATATTATTGTGTTTATAATAAATTTGGAGAATTATTCGATATGAATAAATTTTATATGTATTTTGTTAAAATTAAATTTAGAGAATTTTAAATGCTGCTCAAAGATAAAAAAATTTGCGATGTGACATAAAATATTGAAAAAAACCTTCATTTAAAAAAAAAACTCCAAATCAACCTTCAATAATATTTTTTAAGCACCTTTCAACAACATATCCAACACCATTTCCAAATGGAAACATCTAATTGAATTTCAAACGCTTGTGATTGTTTCTTCAACAAGGCATCTATTGGGGACTCAAGTGAATTTTACTACATTTATAAATTGTAGATGTATTATATACATATTTTTTGATAAAAGATGTATTATTATATTTAGGAACAATTTAGGGTGATACAAGAAGTTTTCTTCCCAAATTAATAAATAGGAAATAAACTTGTAATGACAAAATTGAGTAAACTATGATCCAATAATATTTTTTCTTAACGATGACATTGTTGATCCCATGCATATGGTTTACCTACCATGGACTTCACTCAGAGTTACATTGTTGTTTGAGTTAGATTGACTTTTTTGAGAAGATTCTGCACTTCGAGAATTTTGCTTTTGAACAAATGCAACTTTTCCTGGAGGAGGAAGATGTGTAATCTCACTTATGAGCATTAAAACTACAGTTGATATACTTGGTCTTTCTCTTGGAAGTTCTTGCACACAAAGAAGTCCTATGTGTATGCACCTCAACATGCTGCTCTCATAGCATGGATCCCATACCTCTGGATCTATTAAAGATATAATGTTTTCTTCTAACCATAGTTTCCATGCCTTTAGTAAGAAAAATAAAATAGTATTAGAATTTTAATAATATTGAAATTATTAATCCTCTTTTTATTATTGGTTAAAATTTACGTAGGTTCTTCCGTTTAGAAAATGGATCACATAGAAAATTGATCCACGTAAATTAGTAGAACTTGCATAAATTTTAGACGATAATAGTGTTGAGAGTGTATTGCAAACACTTTAGATTAATAGAATATATATATAGACTTACAAAGCCTACAAGGCTAAGTGAATCTTCACTGTGATAAAAGCTACTGTTTCTTCGTCCACTGACAATCTCTAGCAATAAAACCCCGAAACTATAGACATCTGATTTTTCAGAAAAAAGCCCCTCCATTGCATATTCAGGCGGCATATAACCACTACAGTTAGGTTAACACATAAGTAACAATTAAACAAATCATCTGTAATATTCATTCCAACGTCATAATGTCAAATGAGATGAAACTACTTACTAAGTTCCAACAACCCTTTTTGTGTTAGCTTCATCATCTTCTCCACCTTTAACAATTCTAGCTAAACCAAAGTCTGATATTTTTGGAATCATCTCGCCATCAAGTAATATGTTACTTGCTTTTAGATCTCTATGTATAATTCTTAGTCTTGAGTCTCGATGAAGATATAGTATACCTCGAGCTATTCCTTCAATTATTGTTAACCGCTTTTTCCAATCTAAAATTTTCTTTTGTAGTGGATCTAAAAACAATTTAAAGAATATATGAACGTGATGAAAAAATGGATGCTTCAAGAAAGTTGAATTGAACGAAATATACTACAGAGACATTGATTTAAAATATAATCAAGCGTCTATATGTAAACTATTTATACAATCTTGGAGGTAATGAATATAAGTTGTGCATAAACTAAAATCACCTTGTCGCACCAAGTTATTTACATAAGATTTTAAATTTAGTTGACATATATATAGATGGGGAAATATATCAAACTATTATATAAACTATTGATTAATGAATATAATTTGTGCATAAATTAAAAAACACCTTGTGGCACGAAGTTATCTACATAAGATTTTAAATTTAATTGATATATATATATATATATATATATATATATATATATATATATATAGAGAGAGAGAGAGAGAGAGAGAGAGAGGGGGGGTAAGACATATCAAAGTTACCAAAAGTATCAAGTGCTTATATTAGAGGTTAAGTACAAATAAACTTTTATAAACACTTAAGCAAGTGCTTATGCTAATTATTAAATTATTGAATGTTCAGAAAAGTTTACTTAGTATATAGAGATTTTCTTTTTGCTTTAAGTATGCTATAAATATGGGTATAAAACGGTTAGACTGAACTATGTTTTATTATACCTAAGTGTGATCTGTCAAAAAATTCAAAACATGGTATGTGGCCTATCATAGGCTTACCTTATATACATAAGTTTGTCTTTGTTAGAAGTGTATTTAAAAGTGTATTTCATTTTAACATTTTTGAATAAGTAATCAAACATATCTTTAAATAGATTAACAAGCTAATATGTTAAAAAAAATTAAGTTCTTTTTTTATATTTAATATGACATTTTGAAGAATATGACTTTAAACATGTTCTAATCAATTCTATTTTATAACAATATATTTAAATATGTCAAAAACTAAAAAAGATTAATATGCATAAATTACTAAAAGTTGAATATCTAACGAAAATATCAAAATTTAACATAATAATTATAATAGCAAATAAATTATTTATATTTACTTAAATAGGTCGGTCTAATAGACCTAAAAAATTTATTATGTTGTGACATTTATAACTAAATATACTTTTTTAGATGGTTTGATCTTGTCTATTTGAAAAAAAAAAGTCTAGTCTGGACCTAACATAGACTAAACCATAAATCTTTGTCGATAGGTTTGATCTATTCTCACCTCTACCGATAAATTGAATTAACAAATTTAATTTGAGGTTAAAAGAACTAACCAAAAAGAAAGGCATCCAAACTCTTATTTGGCATGAACTCATAAATCAACATTTGTTCTCCCCTTTCAACACAACAACCAAGAAGTCTTACAAGATTGCGATGTTGAAGTTTAGAAATCACAACTACTTCATTCATGAATTCTTCTAATCCTTGTCCCGATGTTTTCGAAAGTCTTTTCACAGCAATTTCTTGACCATCTTCCATTATTCCCTAGATAATATAAAAAATATTTCAATATTGAATTAATGCTATATAATACAAAAATTGACATACAAAATTACCTTGTATACAGGACCAAAACCTCCCTTCCCAAGCATAGTACCAAAGTGAAAGTTGTTTGTAGCAGTTTCAAGCTTTTCAAAATCATACAATGGTAACTCATCCAATTTCATTTGCTTCTGCTCTCTCATAATCAAGTTTGGAGGTTGGCTTCCTGAATGCATTTCATACTTGTTAATAAAAACAAATATTGCCTAGGCCAATTAAATTCAAAATTTATCTAAAAACATATTAATCATTGTTTCACCTTTAACAAAAAAATACATCTAAATTAATCAATCGGAAAATATTATTTGAAAACTTTCGGCAATATAAGAGATGATGAGATGAAAGAAAAAGCTTTCATAAAGTTATATCAACGATCATAGGTTATCCCAAAAGATCATGGACCCAAAAGTTGAAAGATATGATTTACCAATAAATGGACCGTTTGGAAGAAATAGGGACATCCCCCTATCGCACTTACAGACATACAAAGATTGCCCTCAGGCCCCACCTCATCAAAACTCATGACAAAACAAAACAACATGTCGAGTCCCACCCTTTTTTGGACATAATTGCAATAACATCAAACACATTTTTATAAATAATTGTAACCCCACCACAATTGCAATTTCTGACTTTAAAGGGTACCTAGCTACAATAAAGTTAATAGCTTAGTAACATTAAACTATGCTAACTATTCCAGCTAGGCTATAAGTTTGAAAAAGCACTAAATTCCAAACTAGCTACACACCAATTCACTATTCATAATCCGAATCATTGCCAATTGAAGATAATTGGACAATAAATTATACAAAGGCTATGTTAGGAATGAAAAATTGTCAAAAACACGTTATAAGTTCGTGTAAAAACATTATAAATCCGTGATAAAAAAATTGTAGAGTTATTAACTTGAACACTGTAACTTATCTGCTATAAACTTATTTTTTGACCTTACCAAACATATATATCCTAAAGTGTCTTCAATAATTTGCTTTGCATTAATTTCCATTCCTCAAAAACTATTGAGCACGAGCATTATCTAACTTTGTGACAAATCTTTATAAATGCATGTTGCTAAGGATCTAAAGCATATATGTTTCATTTTTATAATGTTCCACGCTTTTATTTATTTTCTCCCTTTTTATATAGATGATTAGGTTCATCATGTCTATTGTGATCAAACCAATGCATATACTATAAAAAAAATTATTGGTATAAAAAATATCAAGGTTGTTCAATTTTAAGTATGAAATAGCAACAAAAAAAACTTTACCTGTATGTCTGACGGTACATTTCCGCCACAAAAGATAAGCACATATAACCAAGGTACATGCTCCTATTACTCCAGCAATGGCAACAATTAAAACACTCTTGTGTTTTTTTTCCTTTTTACCTACAACTGTACATTATTCTACATTACATTTTAGATTATGAAATAAATTTTTTCAGATGTCTCCTATCTGCATTAGTTATATTTGAATACGATTCTCTACAATTTCAAACACTTTGACGCGAGTGTAATTTTAAACTTCAATTAAAATACAAACTTAAACTTCAATTTAGAAATTGAATTGAATAATCGGTTGAAATAAAAGACTCTTAAATAGTAAAAAAGAGAAAAAAGATACCAAATTCTGATGGAACGCGGATGAAGAGATCGACTCCTCCGTAAGGAAATTTTTGCAAATCAATTAAGTCTCCACTCCAATACATGCAACCAATATAAGGATCATATGCATAAGCAAAACATGAACAATTAGTCAAACAATCAGAACCACATTTATCTTGGTCACCATCTGATCTTTGAGAAAAATCAGGAACTTTTGCATTAGTAGACACTGAAAAATCAGGAACTTTCATGTTATGATACACCAAAAATCCATCTTGTTTAAATTCAGTTGATGATCCATTTTTCAACATCTCACACTTCAATTCTCCTTTTCTCACACAACCATTAGTCCAATTTCTCAAATTCCACTCCTCCAAATTTTTAGGCTCAAACCCATCAAAACAACTACAAATTGGTATAGTTGAGTTATCACAATTACCAAAAGGCCCACATTTTCCATAAAAATCACACTCATTTTGATCAACCTCAAGACTAAGAATTTGCTTCTTGTTAACATACTCAACCAACTTAAGTGTTCCATGTGGTGTCAAAGAAAGGATTCCAAAAGCAGTTTTGCTAGCAAAATTATAAGTTATATATTCAGTTCCGTCGTCATCGTGATCTAATCGCCAACCGAATAAATATTCGGTTAGCATTCTTGGTGATCCAAGGAAAACTCGTCCGTTCCAAGGACCAGTTCTCCAATAAGGACTATTATCATACCAAATAAAAACTTCGGGTGCATTCAATCTTTCTAAACTCGCTGTGAAATGTCCTGAAGATGGATCAGAAGCACTTTTTCTTGAAACATAAGCTATTTTCTTACCTGTGACTTTGTTAGAAGCAATTCTCATCATTGGTACAGCTGCATCTGCAGGGTGTGAGAAACTATCCCAAATTTTTGATCCACTATTTATGTCTCTCAAAATCAAGTTTCCTGAATCATCAAGTTGTGCTGTTGAATTGACACTATTTGAGAATGAAAGATTTGTTGACCATAGGATATCACTAATACCCTTTTGTTTGTTCATTATTACAAGATTGCCATCCTTGTGTATTGTGACAAAACCAAAGGATGAATCTTTGAGAGGTTGGTCTCTATTAGCAATCCAAATGGTGTTTGTTTCATTGATGTACCAAATTGCTAGGTAAAGGTTTGTTGAATTACTTGAAGTGGTGATAAATCCTAGCTTGAAATCAGTGTTGTTTGAGGTTATTGTTTCATGGTTTTTTATTGATGTGGATGATGTAATGGTGTCTTTGATATTAGAACTCAAACATGAACGAAAGATGCAAAATATGAGTACAGCTATGAAGAAATTATTTGTATTATTATGACTTAAAAAAGCCATAAAAAAATGTTTTAGTGTGTGTGTGATAGCTAGCTAGATGAATGATGATGATGATGTTATTTTTTTTTTGAGGAATACTAGAATTTGATTAGTTTGGTTTGATGAGGTTTATGTGTTCAATGTTTCAAACAAAATTGATGTTGAAGAAGTTTTATTTTTTGTTTGTTTGTTGAATTGTGAAGTCATTGAGATGCTCTTTGGAGTTTACAAGTTGACTTTGACGCGTTAAGTATGCTAATTTACAAGGAAAAATTGTAAGTGGCATTATTTTATTAATAAGCCAAATTGTGTAATGCTTGTAGGTCGATATTTTTCCACAAATAAAAACAAAAGAACTATAACGTCAACTCGCAACAGTTTCTTTTTTTGACTCAATGGGGTTAATTGCGTTTTCATTTTTTGTCGATTTTTAAGTTAAACATAATCCTAATCAAATATTAAAGTAATATACGGCTCCGTTGATTTGGATAGTTTGCATTGTACTAGATAATTGGTATCGACTCATAAAAAATATTGGTTGAATTTTTATATTGGTTGAATTCGAATTTCCATCATAAAAAATATTAATATTTATTGTATGAGGTACATCAAATAGAATTATTGTTGAAGGAAATCTATAAAAATCGAGTTTATTCATCTTTTAAAATTCTTTGAATCAATTTGCTATTATTTTCCCGAATATAATTAGTTTGTATGTAGACACTCCTAGCTGTTAATAATGAAAAGAGGAAGAAGAAAGACAACGAAGAGACAACCACTCTAGGGTTTTATAACATAAATCAATCAAACTTAAGTTAATAGGGTTATAATGAGTATATATATAAAAGAATAGAAATATCTAAAATGTCTTTACTACTAATATATAATAACATTATCTAACACTAGCTAACTATATGATCAAGAGAGAGGCAATTAACTTCTTAAATCAAAGAGATATGAAGGCCATTCAAAAGTGCCCTCTATGATTTTATAAAGAATTATATTTTCCTAAAAGTGTTCCGTAAGCCATCATTGTTGAAATTGTTTGGAAGAAATATGAAATACTACTAATAAAAGAAGATTGATTAATACACAAATAAAATATATGTCATTACAAAATTACGTAAATGATACTAATTTTTCTCTTTATTTTCTTAGTTCTTTTTTTTTTTTACAATAAACAAA
>JBBPBT010000850.1:19506566-19525983 GCA_037974875.1 Cicer bijugum | reverse complement strand
TATATATATAATTGAATAATTTAATATAAATAAATATTAAAATTGTCTTTGTTTGAAAATATTAATTTTATTTTAGTGTAGTATATACAAAATTAAAAAAAAAATGGAGTTCAACATTTGACAGGTCAATAGGAATTATACTAAATGATATAACTAAATGATTCACATACAATTTTTTAAAATAAATCTTCAAGATGTCTAACACAATCCACGATTTGAGTCCTAATATTACATTGTTGCCTAAAGACACGATTATTAGGATTAGTGAAAATAGATTTTTCTTCCAATTTTCTCTCCACGTAAACTTTGAAGTTTAGTCCATACATTTTGAGTATATAACTCTTAATAATATTTATATGTAAAACTATTTTACACTATAAGTATGAATTTATCAAACTAAATAATAATAATATTATTATTATTATTATTATAATAATAAAAAATTTAATATTCTTATTATATCTATGAATTTATTAACACAAATTAATGTCAAATAAAAGATAAATAAAACTTGTAGTTACATATCTCACTAACACATTACAACCCGATTCAAAATTGAAAACGATGAAAAATATCAATTGTGTTATTTAAACACATTAAGACAGACATTGTATTTTAACGTCGTATATTAAATAATGTAAAAGTTATAACTGGGATGAGATTAAAACACCTCAAATGAGAGAAAAAATAATATAAAAAGCAAAAGTTGTATAAAAAATAGTGTATTGATCTCAATATTTGTGTCGAAAAGTCATTTCTACAAAAAGAAAATACTAATGTACCGTGATGTGCTCTAGAACACTCCTGAAATGGGGCAATTTTTGCATAAAGCACGATTCTTTGACCATTTTAATATTTTCTACTTGAGGGATTGCCAAGGGGTGCTGGGATTTCATGATCTTCAATCTCCTATTGTGTAACCTGCTTCCATTGCTTTTTCATCTCTTCCTCTCTCACTTGAATATCATGTGTATCTAGGATCTTTGATTAAGTAGGTGATCTCGTGGTAGAATTATGTAATTTGAGCTCACTAAGAAAATCAGATTAAAAAAAATAAATATATTTTAGTTTAAATTTGAGTCAAATATTTCAATTTTTTACCGATTTGTACTTTATATTTTGAGACGGAATAATATCTATTTGTGAAATGTATATATATGACTACAAACTGCTAGAATTACACACAAATGAGATCGAAGTAAAAGGTGAAAAGCCAACACACCATAAATCATAAATCAGAGACATAAGCAGATGACTTAAAAACCATAAACCCATATCAAATCAAACTACACAAATACAATTACAAACTTTTTCCCTAGCCTAATTACCCACTAAACCTTCAATTATAATAATTTTTATTATTATTATTATTTCCTAATGTTTTTTGTCTCCACCACCACCACCGCCCATATTACACCCTCCAGCACGTTGTGCAGCTTTCCTTGCAGTTTTCTCTTGTAATGCTTTTGCATCCCTTCACATCAAAAAAATAATAATTAAATACAGTTATTACAAATTAAACAATAACATAATAAAAATTAGTTTATAAGATAAATAACAACAACAAAAAAGAATGAAGAAAAGGAAAAGGAAAAGGAAGAACCTTTCTCTACGTTGTTCAGGTGTTAACCCATCACTCTTTGGGTTCCTAGATTTGTTATTGGCTCTTGCTTGAGCCCTTTCACGATCTTTATCTCTTTGATTACCGCGTTAGCTTCAGTTAAGTTCAAACAAACCAAAATCTGAATCATAATAAACAATTACAAAACCCTAATTTTTTTCTAAATTATTATTACTCCTTTTCATTTTCCCTCTCTTCAATTTCAATCAATCCAAACATAATAAAATTATTAAATTATCATGCCAAAAATATTAAATTAATAAGAAGAATTTTCAAAAAAGAGGAAATTAATAAAGATTTTTCCGCCATATTTTCTTCTCGGAATTATTCGGGAGGAAAGGGGAAAAACAAAAACCTCGAATCAAACGAACAACAATGACAAAGGATATGAGACATTATTGATTGATCGAATGATGTTGAGAGCGTAAATTAAAAAGACCTGAATAAAAGAAAGAAAGAAAAAAAAAAAAAGCAATACGATAAGCGAATTGCGTGATAGAAAATAAAAATAGGGTTTGAGAAGAAAAAGAGAGAATGAAGAAAAAGCGTACCTGGAAAAGAAAAACGAATGAGAAGAAAAAAAGAATAGAAGTTAAGAGAGAAAGATTGAATTGTGCAATGCGTGTGGAAGGAGAGATGAGTAAAATATAGTGGAAGATTGATTCGAAATCGAACACTCTAGAGACACAACAATATTATTATACTTATTTATTATTATTTTGTTATTTATACTTATTTATTTTATTTAATTATTTTTAGAATAGGATTCCAATTGATTGATGCCAGCTGGATATAAAATAACACAGCGTTCTCCAACACTGCTTTTCTGTTTTGGTCAACTTTTTTCTTTTTTTGTTCAATAGGGTTGAGTTCAATGGATCTTTCTAAACAGATCCACAATAACAAAGAAAAATTTATCTTATACCTCTATTTTTATACTTATACCTCTATAAAAAAATATTTTCATTTTTATTTATTATTTTATTAAATTTTTGTTTATCATTTCATTATTTTTTAACTAGTAAAAAAAGATTTTTTATAGTAAAAAAATTTCAGTAACTTTTAGAAAATTATTAGAAGAATTTTAGTATACTTCTAAAATCTTTTTACAAATTTTTTGATACATAAATTATTTACCGAAAAACTTAAGAAAAAAAGAATTTTAATATGGATAATTATGTATTACCGAAAAAATTTCTTAAATTTTTCGATTTAGAACATGTTCTTGAAAACTTCATCAAATTTTCCGATATACACCTTTTTTTATAATACATCATAAATAGTAATTAATATATTATAAATATTTTTAAATAATAATACACTATAAATAATTAATATACCATTAATACAGCATAATAATTAATACACCATAAATTATCATCTTTCACGAGCTGTCGGATGAACGCCCAAGAACCACGATGAAAAGTGTTGTATTGTTTTTACAACTTCGTCATCTCTACCTCTATCCCTATCAATTGAAGAAAAAAATTTAATTAAAATCAAATGAATTAGATAAATAATAATATAATAAAAAATTTAAATAAATAAATTAACTATTTACAAAAATCAAATAACTATCAAAAAATTAGTGGACGAGGTTTTTCGGTAGTTTTCGGAAAAGTTTCAGTAATTTATTTTTTACAGAGAACTTGAAATAAATTTTTCGATAATATTAAAAAAATTTAAAAATGATTTCAAAAAATGTATTATGTACTGAAATTTATTTTCAAGTTTGTCGGAGTGATATTATGTATAGAAAAACTTAAAAAAAAAAGTTTTTTAAAAAATATAAAATTTTTTACAATCACTTGTGTATTTCGAGAAAATTGAAATGAGAAAATGAAAAAACAGATGACTTTTAATATGTCTGAAAGTATTTTAATTCTTTTTCTTTAATTTATGGAGGTATATGGATAAAGGAAGGGGTATAGGGTAAAATTTTGAATAAACCTGTAGTATACAAGCCCATAAATACGATAGTTCATAAAAAGGCCCATATATAATTGTTCATAAAAAAGTCCATATAAATAAAAATGAAAAGGAAGAGCTCTATCTAACCAACAACAAAACAGAAAAATCAACCTATAAAGATGGGCTAATTATATTTGCCGCCAAAAATGTTCGATAAACTCAATATAGTGTATTGAATGAATCGTTATTTTTATTTTCGAAATTATTAGAAGGTGGGTAATTTAGTCCTTTAAATTTATAAAATAGTTTAGTGGTTGAAATTGAAAATCATGAATAAGAATATTTGAACATGTCTTAAGCTATGTGAATTAAGAATTTTTGACTATATATTATATAATGAGAGACTAAATTAATTGAGAAAATTTGTTTACAGCAACTTAGTTGATGGTTTTTAATTTCATACACAAATTTCACATTTTATAAATTTAAAAGACCAAATCATTCAATCTTGAGTAATTCGAAGATCAAAATAAACGATTCACTTCCTAAAAATGATAATAATATTAATATTGGTTTACTTGTATCTTATTCTTAGAAGATCTCATACAAACTATGTTAATAACAACAAAGTTAACCTTTAGAAGATTGTTTATTCTATTTATCGTGAATAAATAATCTCATAAATGAATATAAGAAATAGATTTTACATTTTATAAATTATAAGTTTAAACTGTAAGTTCCCTTGAGTGTATTGCCAAACAGACTCTTAACACTACCCCGTATGGGATTTAAAACAATCAGGATTCATATGGTGGTAAAAGTTTTCAAAATTGCATTGCACCCATGTGGCTCACTAACATAATTAATTTTCCTAGCTCGTTATATTTCAAATATTTGTTTTGTCTTCTATTATTTATCATTTTATATCATTAAAAAATTATAATAATTTTTTTATTAATATATATTTATTTATTGTATTTCAATTTATGTGACTGACTCATTAACTACTACTTTTGTAATAAGATATAAACAAAAAATAACAAAATTATGTATATCAAATACTATTGTTGGTAATATTTAATCAATGCAATTCCAATAATAAAAAAAAAAAATACAGTCTAAATTACACTCAACGACTAATAAATTGATTCTTAAAAATAAAAAAAGTTAAATTAATTAAATAATAGATAGTTTAGAAATATTTTTGTTAAATAAAAAATAAATTGTTGATTTTTACTTATAATTCATTTCACTATTTATTTCTGTAACTCAAATACTCTCACTTGTCTTCATTTTCTATTTGAAGAAATTTTTTAGCTTCGACCCGTGGATCCCTATGGTTCTTGCAAGAACTCATCAAAGAATAAATTTTTTTGATATTCAACCATAAAACAAAATATAATATTAAGACATTATTTTTAGTATTATAGCAATGAAAAATCTCACATATGAAATAAATTTATATACATATTGTGTAAAAAAGGTAAATAAATATGACATGAAATATTTGTTTATACACATATAAATTTTTTGAAGATGAAGTTTATGTAAAAAATAGTATGATCATTGTTGTGATCCTCACACTACTCTTGACTCTTGAGAGACGTTCTCCTTGATCTCCATAAGAAAAAATTATCTTTCCATATAGCCCTAACTTCCCATATAATCCTTGTTAAAACAATATTAGGATATGCAACAAAGATTAACCAACAAAAACAGAAAAATAAACAATTGCAGAAAAATAAAAAACGAAGAACGATTTTGACATAACAGAAAACTAGAAAACAAAAACTGATTATCGTTCTTGATTTTCTGCAGTTTTGATTAAACTGTTTTCATAATCAAATGCAAACGAAAATAAGGAAGGATAAGGGAAGAATAACACCAAGAATTTACGTGTTTGGTCTCAATTGTTGAGACCTATATCACAAACAAGAAAGCAAGATTAATTCACTATTAATGATTGAAGTTTACAAGATTAAAGCTTTCTCAAGATTGATCTTCTAGTATTTATCATTGTTTATGAACCAACAATACTAGTCTTTCTCCCAATCTTTCTCTTCTCTCTTTAATGATTTTCTCTCTCTGTTTTTTTATGAATCATGAATTGCATATGTATCTCTTAGTTTTCGAGCTTTTACTACTACAACAACATTTTTCACTATCATTTACAACTATAGTATTTAAAGACATTTATTTAACTAACTATAACCACCTTACCATAATTAACTTAGCCAAAGGTAGTTATAACAACTCTTATGGATAACTAACTTTTATGATTTGAGGCACACAATCACAACCCTAAATAGTATGGTCCCTCCAGAAATTCCACCTATCAATATAGTCTTAGGTATGACAACCTAAAATAGGGTCATTATGGAAACCCTATATCTTTTAGACCTTCTTAATGCCCATGTCTAGATAACTAATTTAAGTACAAAGTGCATTTCTTCTTCATCCACCATGTTAAATTTTATTTGCATGAAATATTAATTGATTTATCTAAAATGAATAATTCACTTTAAAAAATAAAATAAATAAAATGAATAGTTAATATTATATGTATGATCAATCATCAATTATTACAATATCAAACACTAATTCATTCACTTTATTAAATTTTCAATTTAGAGGAGTCAAATTCGGTTCGTTTTTGTCCCAACATCTATGCATCTATGCATCTTCAATAGAATAGATGTAAGTTTGTGATTTTAAACCACCTCTAATCATTTGTCAATCTAATCAACAATTTCATGTTTTCAACTATTTGCTGGATTTGCTAGTTTGGTACATTATCCAATTTTCACTTTTTTTTTTTCACTTCACTCATTTATGAATTAATTGAGTATTTACTATTTTTTCGGGCTTTCAAAAAAAATAAACAAAAGGTGCATCGGATACTAATTCTTTGAAAAACGACATTTTTATTTTAAGAAAATTTAATATCTTAATTGTTTATAAAAAATATTAATGATTAAAAGTAAATTCTATCTTAACCCTCTAGAAAAAAAAATGATTATGATACTATAGTTCAACAAAGGTAAGTAAAATATAGTTAATAATGCTTTCAATTAATTTGATTTTAATAAAAATTTACAAACCATTTGTGTCCAAAAATTTAATCATCATTAATTAGTATATTTTGTATTGATATTGAGATTTGCCGTTTTTAGTAAATTTTACCTTACGAAATAAATTCTAAAATTCCATGTAGTATGAATAAGATGTTGTTACTACTAGTCTGCCTAAATACAGGCTCGGTGTTTTGTTTATGGATTCTCATATAACTATTTTATTCTTTACAATTTGATTTTGGATACTTTACTATGTAAATTGAATTCATCATTTTAGAGAAATTGGATTAAAAACAAATATACATGAATATGTTCATCAATATCAAGATATCAAGAAAAGTAAATAAAAAATATTTTTAATGGAAAGAATTATTGCAACTAATACTAATAATAATAATATCATTATAAAATTGAGTGCGACTCTTTTTAACAAAAAAAGAAAAAGAATCTTTAACCAATGTGCTGGATGTCCTTGATTAACATTTACCAACAAATTAATGATATCAATCATAGCCGTGCCTTTTTCAAATCAAAATAAAATAAAATAAAAAATAAAAAATGATAGTTGTGCCAATATGATAGTATATCTCATCATAATAATATATGTGGCCTCTCACCCAATCTGTTAGGGTAAGGTATCCAAAGCATTATCTGCCTCTCCCTTTTCTTTTGTCTCTACTTTGTGTTCTGTCTTTATGAATGGTCCCACTTACAAATTAAATGGCCGCATCCATCGCTCTTTTTTTACTTTTACTTTTCTCTAAACGTCTTCTACTATAACATGCTTGTTGCTTCATTTTTCATTCACTCTTAAGATTTGGCATCACCGTTAATTCTTAGATTCAAGATTACTATAATTTCGTGATTTAAACGGTTCACTTTCATACCAAACATTCATATCGAAGTGAGAGATTTTGAAACATGGTTGAAAAGTTCTAAATTGATTGCGGTAGTTACTTAATATTAAACTTAATCTTCCGATTATTTTAATTTATATCAATGATAAAAATTAATCTCTCAAAATACTATCGGATACAATGAAGATTTATTGTACAAGTATTAGAGATGGGTGTCTTACAATGGACGATTTATATTTTAATTTTACAAAGTATGTCTAAAAAATGAAGTAAAAATGTGAATCGTTTGATTAAAATTACACAATTTAGATTCTCAAAAACTATCAAAACACAGACTATTTAATTATAATAGGAGTGATTTGAATTTGCTACATATATATGATAGTGGGGTTTAGAAACTCTTTCGTAAAAAAAGTTTATCGAATTTTAAATCAACTAGCTCACATTATACATTTTGAATTATTAACTAACAATCTTTATTATTGATTCAAGATCAAATAATAAAATCAATAACAATGTCCCACATTAAATGAATTTAATGTATATTAGAGATTAATTTGTTATGTTAGTTACGAAGATAACTACCCTACTTAATTAAAGTAAAATAGAGAGTAGTAAATCAAATAATATTAATAATTAGAAAAGTTAATTAAGTATATAGATTTATATAACTAATTAAATAAACAATTAATTAATATGAAATAATCTAAAAAACTAATATAAAATAACTAAGTAATACAACTAAAAATAACAAGAATATTAATTTATTAATTAATTAATATTAAATCTAATAATGTAAATTAACTAGATAATCCGAATAGATAATTGTTTTGAGTGCATATCCGGATTGCATGCCTATCTACAAAGGATTCCGACGATTAGTTTGAAATCCAAATGTAAATTAATCAATTAATTCAGACAATTAATTTGATATCAGAAAGTCTTGCACACAAAATTACATGAAGCAGTAAATGCACCAAATCTAGATCCGTGGGAGTGCAATTTGAGACACACTCACAGTTTAATTCTTTTTCCTATTGTCGTCTTGTGTTCTGATTTTCATTTTTTTAAATCGTATTAGAAAAAAAGAAAGTACTCCAAAAGCAACGTTGACTCATTACTTATTTGCCTATATCTCCAAATCTCATTATTATAAACAATTAGAACCTTTCACAATAAACATTCTCATTCTTAAAATTCCCAAAAATAAATGTAACAAACTCAAATGGAGGGTCGCCGGAGAATAACGCTTTACGATCAAATGAAATCGGGTAACACAAGCAACAATCGAAGTTCACTTGCAAGTTTAATCCTAAACGACGCCGTTTTAAACCACCAGAAAACCCCAAACCAAACACTTTTAGACATTATACAACAACACGAACCAAACAACGTTATTGTTAACAACAACAATAACACGAAGGATCGAAAATCCTGGAAAGCGTTCAAAGAGTTACTTCGTCTAAAGCGTCGTAACTCGGACGAGTCGACTCACCAGCAACATAACGAGTCCGACGCCGTTGGAGAAGATCCTGGAAATTCAGCTCCGCCTGAATTGCTTGCCGGTGGAGTTGCCGGCGGCGAATCCTCCGACGAGGAGGAGGATAATAACGTTAACAATTCGGAGACGGTGCAGGGTAGCATGTCGCTGATGGATTTGTTGGAGGAAACGGAAGTTGATTTGGATCGAAGCAGTGATGTTGATGATGGTGATGACGTGGACGATGAATATTATCAGAAACGAGTGGAAGAAGAAGAAGAAGAGGAAGGAGAAGGAGAAGGGAATGTTCCGGTGGAACACAATTGCTGCGTGTGTATGGTGAGGCATAAAGGTGCAGCGTTTATACCGTGTGGACACACATTTTGCAGGATGTGTTCAAGAGAGATTTGGGTGAGTAGAGGGAATTGTCCACTTTGCAATAATTCTATATTGGAAATTCTTGATATTTTCTGATCACAATAATTATCACCATTCTTTTTTTTTTTTTTTTTAGATTTTCTATTTCCACTTATCATCTATGTTTGAGTTTGAGGTTTTTCTTTTTATGGGTTTTTTAAATAGTTTACTCCCTTCGATTGTCATGAGTTGGAGGAGTTGCATGTGTAAATTCACTAAGTTGTGTATGACTTCAATTGCTAATTTATGATAAAGATTAATTTCGGTCTTTAGATACGTCCGAATATATCAAATAGATATATGTCTTTTTTTAATTAATTTAAAAGGTTAATAAGCATCCACTTAAATGTATAAAATATTTTATATTATCAATATGTCAGATTCACTCATCTTTATTATTTTTGAGGTGATTATAATATTAATTAAATATTTTTAAATATTAAATAGTTGTAATTAATTATCGTTATATCAATTATTTAGTCATAAATTTATATAAATTTAATTTTTAATTTAATTTTTAAATATATTTTTCGTTAGTTATTTTGATTAAAAAAATTAACACCGAAAAATTGGAGATATGTATTAAGTTTGATATATTGAGTGACTATAGACTATAGTTATGTTTGGAGTTTGTAAGGGAGGAAAGGGAAGGACTCGAGGAAGAAAGAGAAAAATCCTTCATCTTATCAAAGTGAGAGATTATGTAGAAAATGATTAAAAAAATATTTATAATTAATATATTTTTAATTTTTAAAATATTTTAATTTAGAAATGATTTGAATAATTTATTTAAATTCTTCAAAAAAAAAATTCCAAATATAATTTTTTTTTCGTTTTTCAAATTAATGAGAATTAGTATTAAGAAGAAAAATAAATACATGAAAGTCTTTTCCGCCCAAAGTCTTTCATTTCATTTAATCCTTCTTTTTTATCCAAAATCCCATCTCCTCTCCCTATTAAACTCTCAAAACCCTTTTTTTCAATCCAAAACACTCGTCACCTCTCCCTTTTAAACTCTCAAAAATAAAGTAAAGACTAAAATATACTAAACTTGTTAGTTTATTATTTTTCAACCACAAAACTATAAAAAAAAAATTGGAGGACCTTTGTACATTAATGTTTAATAATCATCTGAAACTTTAATAATAATTTATGACATTTGTCAAAAATATAAATTAACGATTCTCATAGTCTTTACGATTAAGATGATAGTCAGATTAACCTTGATTAGATGAGTTAAGTTTAGATGAACATATTTATTTTTCTTTATTTCTATTAATCTGATATCAATTTATTAATTATCTCAATCATAAAGATTAGATGAAATTGTTAATTTATAATTTTAAATATTATTATCGATCATTATTAAAATTTCGAGTAATTTTTAAACGCAGATGAATAATAGTGCACCTGTGAATGTGATCTACCCTAACATTATCATGTAAAGGTCTATTTAACCTATGATATTTTAATATTAAATTTTACTTATTTAATGTTAAAAATTGAAATACAAAATATTTGATTAATCACCTAATCTACTTCTGGTGTGATGTGAAGTACTCCTAAGCCTTAACAAAAAGTAATCGGAATGGCGCCTAGCTTATTGTGACTCATGAGTGTTAACTCTTCACTAGTAAGTAATGTATTGCGGAAGCAACAGGTTATGGATACAGTAGCCAACAATCTGCACCTAGATTTACCATTACTCTTACCTACTCAATACCAAACTAAACGCATTGTGCTGTTTGGAGCAATCTAAACCCATGTATTAAGCATTAAATATGTGTACGACTTGCCCCCAAGTACATATTTAAAATGCAATATATGGCTAGCTGTTAATTTTTTTAAAAAGCCATTCAAATTATGCGACGTCATTTTAAAAATTTATGTGACAACTGACAAGAGTTAATTTGCATTTATCCAATCGACAAAGAATAAACAACATAAACTAATTTTAAAAATACAATATCATTTTTTTATAGATCAATATCGATAAATTAATAATTATATTAGTTTTTTTAATTTAAATATGAGACTTCTTTTATAAACAAAACTGACATTTGTGGTAAAATAAAAATTATATATACTTAACTTAAAAGATTGCTATTTTGTAGAGATAAAAATATAATTTAACAATAAATAACTATATTAGGTTGGAATGATTTGAAGGAGAGAAAAAAGAATATAAATAATTTTTAGTTTCTAACACTTGTCTGTCTCTTAGATGGCAAAAGAGATTACCAAAATAACATAAATTATTTAAAATTTATTTTCCTTTAAACCTAACATATTTCTAATTTTTTTTTTCCACTCCTCTCCTTCAAATGTTTCTCATCTACTTCTCTTTGTTGAACCAAACATATCACATTTTGCCTTGGGATGGATGATTTTAAGTTAAGTTTAAGCATTTACAAAACATTTTGTTGGACAATTACTATTTGAAAAACTAAAACCCAATAAAGTGTTGTGCCCACAAAAAAATCCAATGTCTAAAACATTGATGAATCTCAGTGACATCTCTTTCTCACACATATTCATCAAAGTGGTAATATTAATTGACATGAATTTCCAGCAAAACTTATGCAATAACATGATTGCAAATATCAACTTTCGCCTCCATATGGTTTGCTATAACCACGGATTTTGTTTCCCTGCTTGATTAAGTTTCATCTAATAGGTGGTTGTTGTATTGGTGCATTAACTTGACTATTGTTAAGTCTCTAATACAATGTGCATCTATCATGTCGTTGCCTTCTCCCTTTCATTCATGGCATCAAATCACTTTTCATATTATTTTAGCATGATCTCATGGGATTGTATGGTTTGTCATTAAGTTATAAAAGATAAGTATTGTTTATGTTTGATGTGCCACCTAAGTTATGCTAACTAGATAATCTTTTAAAAATAACTCTTTGAAAGGGAAATTGCAAACCCACCATCATTAGACTTGGTTAAATAAAATATAAAATATTCCATACAAATGTGCAACATTTAAAAATAAAAATAAAACTTATGTCCAACAACTATAAATATCTTGTTTCCCCTAGAATCTTTATCCAAAATAAGCTATCCTAATGAGCTTGATGAATAGCTTGTTCGTAAGTTATTCTGAAATAAAATATTGAAATAAGTTGAAAATAATATAGACAATTCAAATTATTTTTAAAAAATGTTGTCATATATTAATATATGTCCATGCAATAAAAGATAAATTCAAATAAACTATTCTAAAATAATATACCCTTAGTTAGTGACATACAACACATCACCTACAAGTTTGAATCTTCAAATAGATGGTAAATTGGTAATAATATGTATGAGGAGCCACAGAATGATACATTGCTACAAGAGGAAGAATACATCTCACTCAACCGAGTAAGTGATGCTCTGAAGAATTTTTTTTTTCTCTTTCAAATTAAATGTAAAGTAGGAAACCAAATAAAGTGGGAAAAAATACCACCACATTTTTAGGCTGTATTTATATGCTAATTCTGTAAGTAAACCAAATGCTCCCTAACTCTAAGATTTTTTACCTTCTCTTTTAATTATTCTGTGGAGACACCAACATGGCGTTGCATAGCAACAACTGGCTCATTGCACCTTGAACACCTAAATGATGGGGCAGCCGCACATCGTGTCCGAAGACAGTAGTAACAATATCTTGCAAAAAGAAATTGTAAAGCATTGCTTAGCTGAAGCCCATTAATGAGAACATTGACAAATAACTTATTTTAAGCATATATACATATAGCAGTGGTCTACAACAAACATTAAATATCTACAAGTTATTCGAAATTATCAAAGTGATGGCCAGCGAAAAGCTCATAACAGTAAAAAGATATTGCGAGATGAAAGTAGATGTCATGAGATGTACCTGTGCTGACATGGTAAAGCAACAAAAGGAATGATTGGAGTAGCCTGGCAAATGGGACAAGCAGTGGTATCCTCAGCCGAACTTGAGGATTTATCCTTAGAAAAAGGTCGGAGGAGATTTTTCACCGATGAAGAATTAAGAAGAGGAAGAAGCAACAACAGCATTTCCTGCCATCAGAACCAAACACAATTAGCATCAAGTTTAAAAAAGTACAAGCTAAACATGTTCGCAAATTCATTTGCCATCATATCCACGGTGATCCATCTACATAAGAGATAGCATCCAGCTGTTCTAGTTGGCATAAATGATTCAAAACAACCAAGGTTCTGTTTGATTGTTCCATGTAGGTAGCTCAATTGGTAAGTTAAGGGATACCGAAATAATTTTAAGAAGGAGGTCCTGGGTTAAACCCTGAGATAGTAGCATAACCACTATTACTAATATTTGCCTATAAAAAAGGGTCTGTTTGATTTGCAAAAGAATAAGTACTAGACAGAATAGTACATGACAAACCTTCAAGTTACTAGACAACTTTTAATCTTGTAGTGTTTATTGCACAATGGATAGGACAAATAAAATAAAAATGAAATTTACTACAATACCCTTCTATGATATGTGTGTGATATAAAATTATTTTATATAATATATATTACAATATAATATAATATTATAAAGAGAGGGAAAAGAGAGAAAGAGAGGAGAAAAGAGAGAAGATAGAGAGAAATAGGAAAGATTAGAGAGTGGATGGAGAGAGATAGTGATTAGAGAGAGATGACCGAGAAAGATTGGCGAAAGAGAGATGAGATAAGAGAGAATATTTATTGAGTAGAAAATAAAAAGAGTATTTTTCGGTATTTTAGATTAAATTGTATTTGAGACAAAAAGTGCCCTATGGTTTATTGAAGGACAAGAAATTTATACTTTTGTCAAGTCTCTTCCCCTCCATTTTTCCGAGTCTCATGATGAGTTTTTAAATCAAGCATAGTACAACTATAGTTGTTTCGTCTAGTCCCTTCATTTTTAGCTAATTAATTGCACCCTCTACTAGTGTCTTTGAGGATGCAGCAAACTTTTTTAGTATCGGGAATATTTATAAAATGAATATGTCAAGATGGGATTAATCAATTTAATAGATAAATCACCACACTGCTAACAACACACCTCAACAACAGGCAGAATCTCAGATTCATTGAAAAATTGAAACTACAAATAACTGACATCAAATCATTCTAAGTAGAAGATGGAAAACAATGCATGCCAATAATTGTGCCCAACATATGAAGAGCTTAATAATGTAAATAAAGCCTAGGTCACTCGAAATTTGAAAAACTAAAAGTTCCAAGTTTAAGTCATAAGGTTCCACAAACTAAGAACAAAACACTGGATAGAGAGGAGGAGAAGTACCGAGAATTCATTCCAAACTAATTGTCGGTTCATATACTCAAAGCTAACAGCGCGGTTCATATTTGGGCTCCCATATACAAGCCTAGCCCGTAAGACTCTTTCAATAAGATTTCGATATCTGTTTCAAAATGGCACACAACAAGATGAGTTTTACAAAGAAAGTAATCATAAGACAGTCTTGTCTTAGGGAACGTGAAGAACATTCAAGCTACATGAAACAAACATATTGAAATTTTATACTTAAAAAAGAAATATTCAAAAGACTCAAACTGAAAAAACAAATAGTGTTGTGTGAATTGTCTAGTTGTCCAGGAGATCACCTTCCTGTGCAAAGAAATATCAACAGGTTTCCAAAAGAAGCAGCTCTATAAATCCCTTCTATTCTTTGTATCAAGATCCATAAGCGCCGTGCCAATGGTCTCTGAAAAAAGTAATATTGGAGCTCATTTCTATCAACAATGACCTATAGGCTATAGTTTTGCAAGTTGGCACTTGGCAGTGAGTGGCTTAAAATGCCATGTTTAAAAAATACCTGCTCAGTATCACCCCACCTACGAAATGCAGAGAATGATTGTAACCGTGCCCAAATATACTGACCACCAACAGTGGCAACACAATACCAAATCTTCTGAGCAACAGTGAGTCCAGGTCCCTCGAGACCAGTTCTTACTGCATGGAAAGTATCCAAAAGAATGAAAAGTTTATGAACAAATTACAAGCATGAACAGTATTTAAACAAAAGTAAGCAAGGAAACACCGCATGATAATAGTAATTTAAAACATTTAGCAGTGTGCTATATGACCAAAATGCAAACAAGGTACTGACAAAAAAATACACAACAAAGACTTGAAAGACAAGTTCGAACGTTGGGGAATTAACATTTCTTGATTCAAAGACATCGACAGGATATCATCAATTACACTTGTTTCAAGGCCAAGTCACCCATCATGGTAGTAATTGCGATAACAAATAAGGTGATACAGGGAATTCATTCACCATGGTTAACCTTTTCATTTTATCAAATATACGCAAACAGAATTCAGAACCATGTCACAACTCTAAAGGCCAGCTTAGCTACATAGCACTACAAAGTACAAACAGATAAGATTCAGACCTTCGTACCTTTATCTCTTGACTCAACTGCACGTTCATCTCTATACCTCAGATTCATGAGAGCAATGCCGGGAGTTGGTTTATCGACCCAAATTGAGAACCTCCAAATAAGAAACTCAAGGAAAGCATCAAGCTCTGCTTCATACTGAAATAACATTCCTGGCTAATCCCAAAAAGAAAAGTAAAAAAAGAAACTTCAAAGATGTTGAAAGCAGTTTCAGATTGATAATACAATGTCAATTACCACTACCATGAAAATTCATTCCACAATATAAGCACTTATATACAACTGTAGTTATTTCCATAGTAAAAAGTAAATCAAGTGAAACTATTTTCATTAGGGTGGGTTTGGTTGGAGATAGATGGAGGGAAGGGGAGGGGATCCATACAACTAAAATACCATTAAAAATCCCTCCCCTCTCCTTGAACCAAACACACAACCATTAAAAAGTTGCTGCTCCCTTCCCTCCCTACTGTTGAACTAAACGGTTATCCTGGTGATCTTATGAAAATAAGCTAAGGGTCCATTTGGTTGAAGGTAGATGGAGGGGAGGAGAGGGAACCAAAATCCCTCCTAGTGCTAATTTTGCTCTCCCTCCATTTTGGGGAGATTTGAAGGGGAGGGGAAGGAACCAAAATAACATAAAAACCATTTAAGATCCCTCCCATCCCCTCCCATCTTTTGAACCAAACATATCGCAAATCCCCTCCCCTCCCCTCCCTCCAGTTGAATCAAACAGAGCATAAAAGTAGCTTATGAAAATGTCATAAGATGTTTCCATAAGCTTGTTTCACAAGTACTTATATCAATAGAAAAGCTCAAATATGAAATAAGTCAATCCAAACAGGCTTTAAATACAATATCAAAATACTCCGTCCCTCATGAAATATAAAAAAAAAAAAAAAAGTATTTGAAAAAATGGATATATCTAGTCTAAATTTTAGTCCAGATACATAGGGAGGGAATAACTCATAATAATCGTTCCTACCTTCATCAAAGTGAAGACTTTAACCAGCTGTTCTTTCAGCATGGCTGACATTTCAACGTCTAGTCTTGCAGCATCAACTTGGTTCACTCTCGATATTGAAATTGGGATCGTTGACTGCACAAAATAGCAATATACATTCAATTAAAAAAAATACACGCAACTTGATCAAATGCCCAATTTTGAGATTGAAAAAAAAAATATATATATAGTTTCTCATGGCAATAAACTATATTGTATTTATTAATCTCCCTGAAGCTTGATGGAACTTATCAAGTCTCTATAATTAATTCCAATGAGTAAGAATAATGAATAAAAGACGGAAATAGGGTTATGAAAAAATAAAGAGAAGGTTGAGGAAACCCTAGTGAGGAGAAAATTGAATTGTGTATCGGAAGGATGAGAAATTACTTGGTGAGAGAGGGGAAGTGAAACCCAGCGAGGGAGTAAGTTATGGGAAGTGAGAGTCCATGCATCTTGTGGTGGAACCGAAGGGAGAGTAGTGCTGCTCATTTTGGGAAGATGAACGATGATGATGATGATGATGATGAAGGAGTGTGTCTTGTGTCCATGCACCGCCCTGAGAGAGATGAAAATGAGGGTTTAGAATGAATGGTACTCACTCTTCACGAAGCGGTTTCAGAGAAAGAGAAACCGCATCTCACTCACTCCACCGTCTTTGGGGAATCCAATTTAGCTCGTAGTCTGAAATTGGGGTCGTTTTTGTCTTTTACTATTTTTCTAAGTTAGCTTTCCCATTTCGTTCATTCATAATCAATTATCATTTTATGGTCAAATTTTATTATGATCACTTTATATGGTCTATAATGAACTGATGTTTGAAAAACTCTCATGGTTATTCTCATTCTCATAATTAAGGGTGACTTTGTTTTTATTACAGAAATAGTTGAGGGTGACTTTATTAGTGTTTTTTTGACAAAATTTAACTCATATTCTTTTTCTTAATTTTGTTAAGTGATTTCAATTAAGTTACTAATGAGGCATGACGACAAAGAAGATTATGAATCATTGTTAAAATTTTGAGTTTTTCTTACTCAAAATTTTAGATGATTTCGTATATATATTTGTAAAAGGTTGATTTTATTTTTTCTATAAAAGTTTGCTGTGATACTCACATGTTAAATGTGAGAGAAAGAGGTATACTAACCTTCATTTCACTATATCAAAAATTACAAGAGAAAATTTACCTACGTTCATGTATTTTAGAAGCTCAAATTATTAATTATGAGTCTAAAGAGCCCCCCACAACACCGATATTCGAATCTAATTGAGAGATGTACTTTCCCATTTAATGTCTAACACACCTCAGTATCGTTCGGTTAATCCAAAAGGTCAATAAAAAGCATTCCATAAAAAAATGGATTAAATATTTGTTCATACATTCCTTTGCAACAAAAATTTGTGCATATATTTTCTACAGATAACAAAAACAAAACTAAATCCGAAACGTATCGAATTTCTCCTTAAAGAATCTATCATACTCATTTTGAATATTTAAAGCAAGTTCCTCTTCTCCTAAAGCCTTAAGCCCATTACTCAAAACCCTAACAACATACTCATCAGGTTCAACACTCGATCCCCACCCACTCCTCTTCATCATCTCATAAATCCTAACCGTCGATTCTCTCCTCTGCGCACAAACAACAGCCTTAATCAAATTCAAAATCCCTTTCCTCTGAACCTCATCACACCGAATCCCACCCTCCATTTCAACCTCTTCAATCAAACGGTCCACATCTTCTGACATATTACAGTCACCAAGCGCCTGCACCATTTCCGCATAAAGCGATAGATCTGCTCCGTATTCAGATCTGACGGCGGAGAAGACACGGAGTGCGAGGGTACATTGTTGTTGGCGTAGAAGCTCCTTTAGAGTGGCGACTAGGTCGGATTTGATTAAACGAGTGAGAGTATTGGAAAGGAGTTGGGTTTGGTTCGGTGGATTGATTCGGTTGATGCGTTTTAGAGTTTGGATGGCTTGGATTGCTTCGATGCTTAGGAATCGGCCTTTTATTAGAGGTCCACGCTGGGAACGCGGTCCTCCACATCGTACTGGAATATAGTTACGGCGCGTGGTGGAAGGTTTTGATGTTAGAGAGGGTTGGGGTTTAAGGAAAGTGGGGTTTTGGTGGAGAGAAGAAGCCATTGTTGTGTTGTGTTGTGTGGTTTACAGAGATGGAACATGAATCAGCCACGATAACAAATGTTATCTATCTAAAGTAACAATTGGATTTTTTGCGAGTAAGTGACGGTTTTGCCCTTTTAATAGATGTAAATAAAACAAACACAAAATAACATATTTTGTTTTTGCCTCGAACTAATAAAAACTCCCAAATTAGTTTTTTTTTTTTTTTTTTTTAATTCTTAACTTATAGCGAATTACAATTAAAAGGCTTTAATGTTTTTTATTTAACGAACATACCGCACATTCTACTATAAAATTTAAGTGATAAAATATTATATTAATTTGATAAATAATTTAAAATATAAAAGCAATGGTAAATTTGTTGATACGAATGATGTAGTGATACAACACATAACATGTAATATTAAGATTGCAAATATCACTTGTAGTTCTTTAACTTAATTTTAATTAACAATTAACTCTTTTATATTTTTTTTTGATGTGATCCTTTATTTTAATTTTAAGTTATAATT
>JBBPBT010000850.1:19483062-19500931 GCA_037974875.1 Cicer bijugum | reverse complement strand
TATTTTATATTTGTTAAATAAAAAATTTAATATTTATTATAAATAAAAAATAAAAAATAAATGACAATAAATGATTCATATCCATCAAATTAATTATATTATTTAAATTTTCATATATATTTTTAAAAAAATTCAGAATATACTTGTTGTGGACTTTTCATTTATTTGAATTTCGGATACATTTTAGCTTCCGAATATTTTAATGAAATATTCCAAATTTTGAGTTTTTATAAAATTAAATTTTAAAAGTAAGTGTATGTTTCATAACTTTTAAAATAACCAAAGTTCGGAGTACCGAATTTTTGAAACGTCGTAAAATTTGGAACATCTTATACAATTAATTTTTCATAAAATTAATGTTAACGTCAACACAAATCCATAAACTATCCAACATATTTATGCATTTTAGTAAAGCATCGAAAAGTGACGTCAAGATGTTATTTTTTTCAATTATGTTTAAGTGCAAAAAATTTAGAATCTCAATTTTCTTAAATTTTAAAATAACTATAATATATTTCATTTACTCAATACTTTTTATAAATTACGTGGGAGGCCCAATTGAAATTTAAAATAAATATAAGGGTGTAGTATTTAAATGTTAGGGTGGTTAATAGATTTTTTAATTTATAAGTATTTTTGGAAAAATATATAATTAAGAATTAGATAAATTCTATGGTAGAATCAAAAACATAATGTATATCAGAACTATTAATTTTTTTTAATAATAATTTTCTTAATTTGTTTATATATGACTTAGGTAATATAATATAAAGTTATGGTATAAAGTTATGAATTGATGATTTAATTTTAATAATATAAAAATATATTAATTTTTGAATGTAATATATAAATTCCTTACAAAAAAAATAGACAGTTTCAACTCTAAAGACTGACGTGGCATGACTGCTCATTCTTCATGCCACGAATCCCTTCCCCTCTTTCAATTCCTTTCTTGTCCAAAAATCCCAAATCTCAAATTCCCTCTTTTACGATTCTAATCGCTTCTTCGCTCCTTTCTTTTCATCGATTCACCACGAAAATTTCGCATATTTTCAATCTCTCGATTCAATTTTACATCTTGGTTTCTTTCTTCTCATCCCCCGAACCGATCGATCCGTGATTTTTATTTGATTTGAGTTATATCATAATCATTATCATCATTTAGGGTTGCTAAATTCAACTGACGCATTTGGATTTGGTAGGTTTTCTTCTAAGTAGGGTTTTGATTTGTTCGATCGATTTGGGGACAAAAAAATAATTATATATTATGGAATCGAGTCGAAGAGCTGTGGAATCGTATTGGAGGTCGCGGTTAATCGATTCAGCTACCTCGGATGAAGATAAAGTTACTCCCGTGTACAAATTGGAAGAAATTTGCGAGCTTTTGCGTTCTTCACATGTTACTATTGTCAAAGAGGTTTCAGACTTTGTCTTGAAACGTTTGGATCATAAGAGTCCAATTGTAAAACAGAAGGTACAATTTTGCTTCTTGTTTTTTGTGTGTGTTTTGTTTCTGATTTTTACTTCTTGAAATTTGATTGAGGGTAGATCTGTATCGTTATTACTTTTCAATTTTTATCAGTATTACTATTACTATTTGGAGTTATTGAAATAGTTAATAGCATGCATGGAGGAATGAAAGAGATTTAGTTGATGCATGCATGAGGAATGCATTATACTCTTTAGCACCATAACTTCATGAAGAATGTATTAACAATCATGAAGGAGATCGAAGGTGTGTCTCTGACACGACACTGACACCTTGATTACATCAAATTATTACCGGTGTTAGTGTGGTGTCTGTGTCGGCATATGTGCTTCATAAGTTATACTTTTGCTGTTCATGATTGTGAAATTGTATTTTTTTTCTTTCCTTTTTTATGCTTTTACTTTCTTTACCGTTATTTAGGTGTGTATAAAGTTTGTGAGGTGACAGTTCCCTTGAATTTGCATAATTCATTGCAGTGGTTCATACTCTAACCAGTAACCATACTTATATTTATTATCAAGAAGTAAAATTTGGAGGAAGGATCATAATGGTTTTGGTGTAAGTAATTGTATAGCAGATTCATATATTGTTTGTCTAAACTATGCTTGCTTTTTTTTTTGTGAAAATATTGTTGGCAGGCTTTAAGATTGATAAAATATGTGGTTGGCAAGTCCGGTGCCGAGTTCAGAAGGGAAATGCAGAGACATTCGGTGGCAATTCGCCAATTATTGCACTACAAGGGACAGTTGGATCCCTTGAAAGGTGATGCACTAAATAAGGCTGTGCGGGACACTGCTCAAGAGGCTGTCTCTTCGATCTTCTCAGAAGATAATAATAATAATAATTATAAGCCCGCCGCACCTTCTCAAGATCTTAACAGGCGGATACAAGGTTTTGGGAATACAAACTATGAAGCGCCATCTGAAGATAAGAAGTCTTTTATTAGTGAGGTAGTTGGTATTGGAAGTGCGTCAATTAAGCAAGGACTTCATAACTTAACACAAGGACATTCACTAATGAAGAATGAAACTGGAAGCTACAAAAGTCCAATTCAAAGGTCGTTGACTGTTGAATTTGAACATGGCGACAGATATGTACCTGTTGCATACCGCAGTGAAACTCAAAGTAGCTTTGAACTTCCTAAGAATCAATCAAGTGGTTCTTGGAATCAGGATTCCAGAGTAGCTAAGATGGAAATTTCAAATGGTGAATCCAGTGGAAATTATTCAGAGAATAAGACTAGAGAGGATAGGTTGCTGGAGACAATTGTAACTTCAGGAGGGGTTCGACTTCAACCCTCTCGAGATGCCATTCAAGCTTTTCTAACAGAGGCTGCAAAGTTGGATGCCCTGGCTTTAAGTCATGCCCTGGAACTAAAGCTCCAATCTCCTATTTGGCAGGCATGTCTGCTATATGTATAATATATTGTTAGTTATTATTTTTGTTGTAGTTTGACATTTTGCATGAAATGTAATGCTTGTAATAACCAAGAATTTCAAAAGTTCTCGTGGATACATTTTTTCAAAGGTTCTTTATTAAAAAATTATTCTTATTAGAGTAATATTTTCAGGTGCGCATGAAAGCTGTTTGTGTTCTTGAATCCATCCTCAGAAAGAAGGATGATGAACATTTTTCATTTGTGGCATCTTACTTCGCCGAAAATAATGATGTTGTGCTGATATGTTCAGAATCTCCTCAAGCATCTTTGAGGGAAAAGGCTATAAAGGTACCTTTATAATCAATCTGAATGAATAATTACTACTTGAAAATTTTATCTCCTTTTTCTTTTTCATAATTTACGCACATTTTAATCCATCTTGTGTGAATAAGTTACCTCAGGTTGCAATAATGAAAGATCTGGTTATAACTAGAAAGTAGAAAATTTGATCATTTAGAACTCGTTTGTATGAAACTTCTTGTCTATAAATATTCTCGTTTGTACTATTTTATGACTGTATGTATTAACATCGAGTTAACACATTTACAAAATTGTTTTTGTATAAACTCAGGTAAACTTGCATAGACTCATAGCGACTCAGAATAGTGAGTTTGAGGACAATTGAATAAATTTACAACATAATGATTATTTCCCGTAGACATGCCTGAAACTTGCTGTGTTAAAAAAAATACAAAATGCAATAGCTGAATGAAAAGGCCTTGTAGTGCAAAACAAAACATTAACCAATAACCGCTATTGTAGCAGTCAACTCCACTGATGCATCCAAATCCCAATGTGAACCAACCCGCAAAGGAGGTGAATGGATTTGCATTGAGCCTCAATCCCATAGCTCCCCACATAAACAATGTCACAATCCAAAAAACATGAACAACTACATCCTTGCAATGAACTTATAGGCCAACGGGGTGAATGATCCCAACTCTTAATCCCCCTCCTATGTGGGGAATCAATCCCGCCATTGTCCATTCTATTACTTTTGAGCCTATGATTTATCAATTTGTCCATTGATTTTGAATTTTCATCTTTTTGCATGTTGACTTGTAAATACCTATCTTGTAATTTGTGAATTTGTCCATCAATGTTGAATTGTGATGCTATGTTAATGTCTTTTGGTCTGGTCTTTACCGGTCATACAAAAAAAGTTAATAATGACAAGGCTGGAAGCTATTGCTAATTATAATAATGAAATCTAAAGAGCAAATCATCTTTCATGATTAACATGTTGTGGTTATCCATAGAAGTATAGATGCTGCTGGTAAGGAATTTATTCTGTATCTCAAAACTTTTTAATATTTTAACAATAACAGTTTAGACTGCTTTATAAATGCTGGCTAATATGTTTAAGAGCAATTTAATTTAACACATTGTTCCTGGATGGACAGGTTCTTGGTCTTCTTGATGGAGGCCAGCCGAACAGTTCCGCTATTAATTCAGAGAAAGCTGTGAAGACAGAGAGTGCTACTGTCGTTGAATTGCCTAACTTGATAGACACTGGTGATTCAAATGATAACAACATAATGGACAACACAACAAAGAGTACAAATGAACTAAATTTAGGGAATTTGACACCATCCACACCTCTGGTTGATGATTTATTTGGAGATATAAGTGGCTCTATCGGGACTAGTCATCATGAACTGAAAAATGACGACGACCCATTTGCGGATGTATCGTTTCACACAAGCGAGGGCAAAGAACAAGCAGATGATCTATTTTCAGGGATGACAGTTGGCGATGATAAACAGGGTGATCATGAGAGTCACAAACCGGGGATTCAAAGTGATCTTCAACTTTTCGACATTTTTGCTTCCAGTTCCAAGCAAGGAAACCATAACGAGTCTGTTGGTGATTTAATGGGTGGTTTGTCAATCGATGAAAATATCTCAACTACAAAGCAAAAGGGAACATCTTCTGCAGTGCAATCTGAATCTTTATTTTCGGGTTTAAACAACCAGACACCTGACAATACTCTTGGCGGCATGTTGGGCTCTCAGCCAGTTGGGTTCAATGTAAACCCTGTGTTTCCCACGGGTCATCTGCCTTACATGCAGCCCGGTATTATGTTGAACCAACCATATCCTTCACAGCCTCTTAACTATGGTGCCATGGGAACTCTCCTTGCTCAGCAGCAATTCTTAGCAACAATGGCTAATTTCCAACACCTTAGTAATGTCAACATGCGAGATGATGCCGTTTCTCAAATGGTTGGACCTAATGGAAATTCACCTCTGCCAGACATATTTCAACCAAGTTTTGCACCTCAAACTCCCAGCTCAATGATCAACAATCCAAAGAAAGAAGATACTAAAGCATTTGATTTTATCTCAGTAAGTCCTGGTCCAAATACTTTTATGTGTACCTTCCATTGGTTTAATTTTTGTTTATGGCCGGGTTTTAAGTTGGTGCTTTGTGAATTGCAAATGTGTTAAGTGTTAATATCTCCAATTTGAATGAAATGACATTAATAATAAATCAAGCTAAAACCAAACCATAAAGAAGGATTTGGTTTTAAATCTGTCATTAGAAATGATCAAGATAAGATATTATGTTGCCATTTGGCACATGCAATTGATGTGTGTTTTAACGAAGTTATAATGAAGTAAAAAATAAATTAATAAAGTGTGTTTTGAGTGGAACTGAAATTTATGCGTTGATGATGTTTTTGGCGAATTGATTATAAAACCGTCTAGCTGTTAGTTGAATTGACATTATCATTTTGTTTTATGCTTGTAGGACCATCTTGCTTCGGCTCGCGATTCAAGGAGAGTGATTTGAAAATTTAGATTTTGTGCTTTTGTGGAGGATATTTAAGGTGTTGTAGTGTTGGATATACATTAATACATCAAATGTTTAATAGATGATATTCTTCATGTCCATGTCAACGCCAACATAATAGAATAAAATGAGAAACATTTTGGACATGGAAGTAGAGGTTCAAAATGGTTGCAATTCTCTACATGTTTTTTTGGATAGCATTTAACTGGATAATGTCGTGTGATGTTTTTTTTTTCTTGAGTATTTTGTGTACTTAGTTTAATATTGAGATTTTGCTACTGCAATTCATGCTCTATGAAAAATAACTGTCACATGGTCCAGTGAGTTGGTAGAATATTTGTCCTTTTATAGTTGTATTTTTCTCCATTGCATGTATTTAACAGCAAAACGGTTTATAGGTTACTCGAAAATCTGAGCATAGTTGCTTCGTGATTTTGTCATAGTGTAGTTGAAAATGAAGGAGATTATTCTACCGATAAAATAAATTGATAGTGAAGAAATGAAGAGATTATTCTAACAAGTTGAACCGTGCGAATACGATAATGAAGATATTGTTCTAAGAAGTTGAACTATGCAAATGCGAGTGTTTTAATAGTTTATATTATAAAAGTATCCTAAAAACTTATTCATTATATAATTATAGCATTATAATTAATTTTATTTTTTGTAACCAAGAAATTATTATTTTATAAATTATGAAAATGTAATAGTTTCGTATTTTTTGGATTTAAACATTTTGTACTTGGAAACTAAACTTATAGTTGCATGAGAGTTGAATAAAATAATTAAAAAACTGTGCATAAATGAATAAAACAAAAATTAAGATGTAAATAAACTAGTTTAAATTAATGTAATAAGTTCAAGCCATTTATTTTTTCGCAACCAATCTCAAATTTTAAGTTTTCTCTTTGATTGCACTCTTTACAGCCCTACTCTCAACTACATTGTCACTTTCAAATCGAAGAACATTCCCATCTGAAAAACAGAGAGCGAAATAATTAGTTACCATTAATTTTAAGAAAACAAAGTTACAATATAGATATGACTTGGATAAAAATATAGGCAAGGCATAAGAGCATAAATAGATTCAACAACCACGTGTCCACTCACTACCTTTGACAAATGCTCAAGTTGAATCCGACGGTGTAAAATATATTATGGAATTTTGATGATATATTTGAGATTGAAAAAACAAAATTAAGAGAGATGGATGAATATATTCACCATACTTACTCAATTGCTTAAAAGTCATCACCATTTCTATACTATATCATTTAACTAATTGATTTCAGGTTAATATATTATTTGTCTTTTTAATTATTTTTAAATTTCATTTTACTCCATTAATTTTTTTATAATAGTCTTTTACTATCTCTTAGATTTCACTTTAATTTTCAGTTAGTCATTTAAGTTACAAACGCTAATATTTTAATCAAAAATTTGTTAATTAATTATTTGTCTGATATTTATGTTCTTTTTCCTTTGTGTTGAGTAAATATTAAAGTATATCTCTTTGTACTTTAAATGACTAAATTAAATGAAATAGAAAAATTTAAGAGATCAAAATTTCAAAAGTTTGGAACTTATAAACTAAAATTGAAAGATAAAAAAGGTTAAGAGATCAAAAGTGAAACCTCAAATTTAGACAAAAATTTAATTTAGCCTAATTTTTATTTATTCCTTCCATGAGATTAATCAACCGGTCAACCTTAATTTAACACCATGGGTTCCCACACGGTTTTCACCTACCTTAATTTTGCCAAAGTGATTTTCCTCACGCAAACCCAAATTTATTTCATTCACTTTTCATTTAAGGTAATCATTAGTTCTATAAATTCGAGTGATTAATTTAGAACCAAATTATTCCGTGCAAAATTAACACTATCCATCACTGGGAAACAAAAACCATCACTGCTTCACTTGTTCTAGTTCTCCTTGTTGTGGCTTTTCTGAATGGCTAGTGTTGAGGGTGCAACAAGAGGTAATCAACCAAAGAAAGATGACAATGTTTACAGATCTCATAAGTTTCTGCCATTAATAAGATACTGTGGGTATTTGTATAGCATGTGTTTTTTAGTTGATCCTAGCTTTTGTCCTCAGTACTATAAGATATGTATTTTTAACACAGATCTTCAACCAACCGTAGCTAAAAGAAGTAGTACTAAAGCTGAAAGAGTTCCGTGATAGGAGATTGTTGCAAATGGTTTGCGTTATTGATATCTATATCTATTATACAATGTTGTGTGTGTGTGAGTATTATAATTTCAAAATTATATAGCTAAATAACCTTATAGGCCTTTACTGGATGTGCCTTAGCTAAATAAATATATTACTTTTGTGCTATGGATTTTGTAATATTGTGGCATCTAATTATGGTTATATGTATGCAGATTAATGAATAAAATTCACGTGTGTTTCTTGTATCTCGGAGCATCACAATATACCTAGCAACTTTATTTAATTTTTTTTTCATGAAACCTATTCATTAATAACTCAAAGCTGTGTGTTCACATAAAAATTGCAAACATACGCTTGGAGTTTCGGGCATAATTAGTATCTATTAATATTATTTTTTTATTACCAAACAACATTACAACAAAAAAGATTAATACAAGATCAGTTGGTACAACAAGTAGGGGTGATCAGGCAAACATTGCTTATTACATAAACATCAAATTGTTTTGTAGCTGAAATATTATTTTGTAGTAATCAACATATACATGACTAAGAAGTGTAGTGTTAATGGTTTTTGAACAAGGTAATCTCACAAACACTGCTATAAGCCCAACTATTTTGGTTGCTTTGAGACTTGGAAGCCTTTCCAACATTTCCCTTCTCAAGATTTTTTTTTGAAAGGGCCAAAATTCAACTATTAATCACATTATACATTAAATATCATACCGTGTTGACCGGATGGAATGATATCCCTGTTGTGTCAAGATAGGGCGTCCCTTCTCTAAGAATTTGTAGAATACTCTACAATTTGCAATCATCTAATAACAGCACCAGATCAAAATTTGCAGGTTGGGTCATTACTGAATCGTTATAATTATATATTATAAAATATAATACTTAATTTTTTGCTTTAAAATATAACAAGTAACTAATTTTTTGACAGAAAACTATAACACTTTAAATAGTAACTAATGAACTATAAAGCAATAAATCAAATAAAATTTCAAATTTACAAAATGACTATTGTATGTATGGCAAATAAAATTAATAATAATTATATGGTCAGACATTTGCTTATCAAATGAATTGAATGTCAAATGTAAATGTTAAACGAACACTAAAGTTTTTTCTATCTTAGACTGAGACACTATCCCCTCACCCTATTTTTTATTTTATCAAAAGAAAAAATTTGAATGCCAAAGGAAAGAACGGCATTATCAAAACTTAACCTCAAAACTAATATACATTGTATATTCTTTGGATTCATTGGTCCCGATCACCAATCCTCTCAGTAATTTTGCCTCCAGGAGTTTTTGCATTACTTTCCTTAAAACCAAGTTCTGCTAAATCTTGCTTTGCCATCAAATTCCTGCAATTATATTAGTTAACCAGTGATACCAAAACCTTAGTCCACAAAAACCTAAAAGAAATTAAGAACACAAACTTCAACAGCAATAATATATCAATTATCAACAATGAAGTATGGACACCGACACTGACATCAGAAATGTCAGGATAACTATGTTTGTAGTAGAGTGAAGCCAACGTACTTTTCCATACGACATTGGAGATATTTTTTTGAGAATTCCCTACAAATTTCAGACTTGTTTCCAGCAGTCTTTAGACAGTTCAGATATTCTTTCTTATCCTGAAATGGGGCCAATAGATAAATTAAGGTACAAGAAAGTAGACATGATAAACCCTGAGAGCATTTGACAAACTGAAAAAGTAGAATGAAACACCCTATGTCCCGTTTGAATCACATTATTAAACACAGCAAATGCACGTTGAAGACACAGGAACTGGTGTCAAGCGTGCTTTGAACGTGGGTTAACATTAAAACAAACATGTTTTATTCTGTTCTGTTCACTGTTCACTTTAGTTTTACCTTTATATAGAATCAAATGCGAACTACTCTTTTTCCCTTTGATTAGTATACCCCTATTTTTGTTTCTAACCTTGATACATGTTATATCAATCGCCAGTCCCGACACTAAAGAAATAAAAATTAATTAATATATTTTTCATTGGTCAAGTCAATCCGTAATGTAACAGAAGCATAGCTGAAAGACTATATTTCTCTAGTCCAAGGAGTAACGACAGTCGACAAGTGCCAAGGTTAAGAGCAAAACAGGGAGTTTATTCAGACTCATTGCAGTGGTCAATTTTTAATTTAGTATATAAGATAGCATTTAATTTATCTTAAATTCTGACCAAACCCCAAATTGAACCAATCTATGAAAATCTAGCTCAGAATTCAGAAGACAAATCTTGAAAGGACTTTACTTTTTTGAAGTATAAATATATTTATCTTAAAGCCTTGAGTTGTTGATGGACAATTAAGAGAAGAAGCATACCAGATCACACAAATGCATATGATCCAACGGGAAAATTCCCTTTTCGGGAGGCACTGGACGGAGCCCCCTGTTGCCACCAAATGCACCACCTAATTATCAAACCAGTTTCAGATAATGGAATTGGAGAATCAAAACAAAAACTGATGCAAGAAAGAGCATAGTACTATAGACAACAATCAAATCAGCTCCCTACATTTTGAATCCATAATAACAAACTATGTAACGCTTATACTTCATATTGATTATGTACCTGATATCTAAAATGTGTCCATGTTAGATACCAACACGTGTGTTTTCATTCAATCACTTAACTTATCAAATTATTACAAGTGTCTACATATCAGTGTCGTGTCTTATGTGACACGACCTAACATCCATGTCAATGTTTCAAATATATTAAGCTTTAATATTCATTACTGTTCAAACCAATCTTTTAATTAATCCTTTAACGTAGAAACTTAAATATAGAATATGTGAGTGATTTATTAATCAAACAAGGAGGGAAACGAATACCTGAACTCATTTCTAGGTTTCCTGCCAAATGTTGTGAAGAAGCCTTGAACTGTTAGTTCTTGAAATGAAAATCAAACAATAGAGACTTTGAGATTCTTCTGTGCCGGAGTTTCAGTAACTCCGATTACAGGATAAGCTTCGTCGCCGGCGGCGAACCACAAGAGAACAGTGAAAATGGATCTGATCTCTGAGCACTGTTATTACACACAAAACAATTAAAAAAAGGAAACAAATTCATCAAAATTTCAGTAATGAGTTTTATAGCACTTCTTCACCTTAATGACCGTAAGGTCGGCGGTAGACGGCACGACGGCGTAGCGGGTGCGCAAGGAGTTACTCAGTTTCAGTGCCGCCCAAAATTTTCAACATATTAATGTTATTATTCTATTATTTTTAAGATGTTTTTAATCAAATCAAAGGAGAGACACGTGGTGCATTGTGGAGTGTTAGATCGATCTGATGGACTAGAAAATGTGAAAGGCATGAAACTTCTTCGGCACGGTCCAACTCATCAATAGAAGTTCTAAGTGTTGGAATTCCGGTTCTCTCAAAATGATATGGTTTTGTTTGTTTTCTTCAAAACTGCCGAGTCAGACCGGATTTTACCGGATCACTGACATATGGTTACTTAGACCGAATGCTTAATTGAGAAGATTAAATTCAAACTTATTTCATTTGTTGTTTTTGTTGGTTGTATTTTGTCTTATGGAATCAAACGTGAGCTTAATTGGTTCAAGTATTGGTTTTACTTTATTTATAATCAATCACATGAGATTGAAACAAATCACTATATTAGTAGTGTTATTTTAAAAAATATGTTTGTATTTATATATTTTAATAACCATTATATATTATTTATTGTAACTTATGTACTTATTTTTATTATAAAAGAAGAGAAAATAACAATTTTATACTCACGTCTAATATAATTATATTTTCGGTCAAATTAAGTGACTTCACTCTATTTTAATAATATGACATAATAAAATTGATAATTTAATTGGATGTTGGTATAAAACTAATTTATCTTAATCGTATAAATGCATTAAACTCAAAATAACTCTAATATTTTTGTAAAAATTTATTTCATTTTACATTTTCTTATATAAATTTTTAAAATTGTCAACTCAATTGAACCGAATCAAATTCAACTAGTTTTTTATGGATCTGTTTTTGGTTCAAATTTTGTGAAAATAAATTAAAAAAATGAACAAATTAAATCGACTATTTTTTATTCATTTGGATTCATTTTCCACCAAAATGTAGGATGTTGTCACTTTATTCTTAAATTCAATTAAAAATTCAAATTAGTCGTTGAGTCAAAATAATATGTGAAAGATATGACTTACTATCATAAAAATATATCAAAGATATAACTTTCTTCAAGATAGTTATTTACCATTCATTTACTATTATAATGTGTCAAAGACTAAATTGACTAACTTTTTGATGATTCAATAACTAATTATTGATATTTGATTGAGTTAAGGATCAAAGTGATAGTGTCCTATACTATTCAAGATGTTTTCAAAGACAATTGATGGTTTACCTGATATAAAAATCATACCATGACTCCCCCACGAAGTTGAACTAGTTGGGGGAGTTTGAGGGAGCAACCAGAGAAAAAATGAGTTAATAATTTCAAGACGATCAAAAGATTATGACACTACATCTTCTTTCAGGTATATCAAGACATTGAAAATATGATTCACATGTCTTATATATCTAATATTTAATTCATTTATAATTGTTGTGTTACTATTTCTCACACTTAAATTCAACATATACACAAACTCTTATTTGAGGAAATGGTTAAGAAGTCATGCATTTGAACTACTTATAAGTTTGAGAGTTGACATTTTGAACTTATGGAGGAAGATCCAACCTAGCTCCACACCTATTGGAGAATCGGAACAAAGCATTGGTGCTGTATATGGAAAACATTCCCCCTATTTCTCTTTGAAGTTTGAAAGACATTGAAATACGATTGAGTCAAGTAACCACTCTGTATTGATCTTATTCTAAAATTTGTTGCTAATACTTTTTTTTTATCTTATAAGTTTTTAGTATAATTCTTGGTTTAACGAGTCAGTCTTTTTTTAAAATACCAACTTTACTAGGTTTGACTCGTTGAAAGTAATAATTGCATAAGAGAAAAAGGCAAGTTAGTTTTCAACGGAGACTTGTCGCAACTTGAGGAATATAGGCAAGGGGAACCAACTTTGTCTGACAATAGAAGCTTATTGTGTCCTAGACTCCTAGTATCAGATGAAAAACCAAAACCCTCTTTCATGTATGCTTAACATTGACACTTCAAATTCAAGGCATGCCTAGTGTCCGACACGTGTCAGTGTTCGCGACAACAATAGATATAATAATATTCTTCCATCTTTTTTAAATTATTATCGATATCAACGTGTCAGTGTCGTGTGTGGTGTTTGTGTCAAATGCTTCATCACATGATTGTAACAGAAAATGTAGTCGACGTTGAAATAAAGAAGAATATGCACACTAATCATTACTTTGATAATACTAGTATATTGATACATATTTGCAGATGCCTCTAACCTGAAACTGTGCTACACAATCTAAAACTCACTGTTTTGCCATAGTATAGTAACCTTATAAATTGAAGTCGTTGAAAGAAGACTCGATGACTCATATTTAGACTTGATGATTTAAGTTCTATTTGTTAAATTCGTAATATGTTCGATTCAACACGGCTTCAATTTACTATCCACAATTTACGTACCATTTAATTTTGCTGCTCTTTGCCCTTACCTAGTAATTTCTAAACCAAGAAAAATATTGATGGTTATGCTAGCTGCAAGAAAAAAGCCTAAGCAAGTCATGCAGGTATAGTTCATCATGTTGCCAGCTGTATTTGTCGTATTTGGCATGAAGATGAATCTCTATTGACGTCTGACTCAGCAAAGCAGTTAGTGCTATGAGTAAACGCGTCGAGTTTTCTTAGCCTCTGTGCTCGAGGATGCTGAATGATTACCAGAACTTCGTTTTTGGAGCATTCATCATGAATAGTTGAAGTTGGCTACATAGACAGAAAAGTTGAGATGAAACTATTTGAATTATATGAATAATAAATAACAGAAGTCACCTAAAGACTATATAGATACGTAATAATACTGCTAAACTAGTAAACTATCCAACTATAGAATGTTAAAGATCATGTTTGTAAAACCTACCAACCCAATGTGCCATTCATGACTACTAAATTCTTTAAAGGTTGCTGCATCCATTTCCTGCACCAAAGTTCTCATTGTAGTCAGAAAGTAGAATAAAATTCTAAAAGGTGCAAAAAGACACATTTCAACTGCACATGAAAACTAAAATGACACATTTCATTGAGATCTTGACCACTTGAATATGTGAAGATCGATAACTTACAATGCTGTAGATGGGAGGCACAAGAGTCTCGCCTTTACACTTCGTGTCTGGCATAACAGAGAAGTGTGGTGCCAAATCTTGTGATCTGAAAATCCATCTGGATGTTAAGGAATAGATTAAAAACAATTTGAGATTAGAATCTTGCACTTCTTCCTTTATTTGTCAATAAACTTGATAAATTTAAGGGAATTCAAGGGCTGTGGAATATAGATTTGCATACCCAATGTATACAAATATGCAAAATTGTGCCCATTCTCTGATCAATAAGCGAAGCCAGTAACTCTCCGAGGAATCATAAATGTTCATATATATCTACAATTAATGGGTTGTCGAAGTCATATATCTACATATATATCATTGTTCATGAAAGTATACAAAGTGAAGCTCAAATACAATACCACAGTTTCTGCTGTAGCTACCATCTGCATCGCACCCTGAAATTTCCTGCACAAAGTAAAGAAAATATGTCAACTATCAAATTATGAATTCTTGTTAACATGAGATGGCATATATATATATATATATATATCTATTACATAAATTTGTCGAATAAAATTCTCAGATGAGTGGCACTTACTTGAACATAATGTACTTTTTATACACAGCATCATGCATTGCTCGAACATCCTCATTTTCTATGATACTCAATTGTTCTCGCAACACTAGTAGGTTTTGGGATATATGGTGGAATATTACATAGAATGAAATGAAATAATTTAGCAGCAAAAGCACCTGCACATTTGTTTAAATATGAATCAGCATCATAGAACCATGAACATTTATAATAAATCACAAATTTGCCATTAAAAAACTAAAGTAGTTTCAATTGAACTGTATGCTATAATGAACTATCATCTGAGAAACTTACAGTGAAGTATGGCACAGAAGCCTTGTACCCAACTAGAGTCAAGTAAAAGACACAAGCAAGTGCAGCAGTTGAACGGCGTTCATATAAAGAAAGGTGCTCACACATGATGCAGTAGCCATGAGAAATGAGCAAAAAGGAAACAAATGCAGCTGTCTGAAAGAGTACCCCAGTTACGTATACACCAAATGACATCCACAGAGAGCATGCCTGAAAATTGAAGCATGAATACCTGCAAGAATAGTGTCACAAATACAGACCACAAATACAATTATACAAATTTCTCAGCACTAGGATGTGCTGTCAAATAGGCTTCAAGTATGCCAAACCTTCTTCAGTCTCATACCAAAAAGATTCATTTGCAAATAGACTTAACATTTTTACATTTGGGGATACCTTAACAACAGACCTCATATAACTATCATTTCAAGATAAACTGCTCTAACTTGCAATTGAATCTCCATTATAAACAGTGATTCTACAAATATACATCAAAGTTCAGGTTAATAATTTGACAGTGCTCCTTATCAGTTATCTCTCTGTCAATAACTATCCTAGTACATGCAAATCAAGCCTTTGATTTATAATATTATACTAATCAAATCGTTGTTTTTATTTTTGATAAGTAAGGCTAATAATTCCTTGTTTGAAGTTAGTGATAGACTGTACATTATACAATACCATCTTAGTAAGTATCAAAATCTTAGACCTTAAAGATGAAAATCACATTCATGTTCATTATTCAACAAGCCAATAAGCAAGGTCCAAAACTTACCAGAAGAGGAAGGATAGCATGAGCTGCAATGCTTTAATCAATGGAATCGAAGTAAGTGTCAACTGCAAATTATTCCACTGCTCTAGCAAAACAATATCACGAAATTTAAAATAAAAAACAGTCACAAAATCAGAAAATTACCAGCTTCATTATCAAAAATACAAAATATAAATGCCAAGGAGCTAGAGAAACAAAAATAATTTGATTCAAACACACAAATGAACAATACTATCTCATTTATGTGCTAGTGGCGCTCCAAAAAATTCTGTAACTCACTGAAATTCACATAGTGTTTAATTAAATTTTAGGACCCTTTGTTACAACTTTTTTTCCGTAACAAATCACTTTTTTCTTATAACAAAAGTATGACTTTTAAAAGTTTTCATATGGGTTGTTAAAACTTTTTTTAGGAAAAAATCTGAAAACAATCCAAAAACTATTTCAAATGAGAAGCTATTTTTAGTAGTTTCTAAAAACACATTTTTTATAAAAATAGAGTGATTTTTACTACAAGAACCTTATAGATATTTTTTATAGAAAATCAATCAACCAAAGTTTTAGCGTCAGTATGTTACAGATTATAAAAAAAGTGATTCTGTTTACTCATTAATTTAGAGATTATTTTCTAGAGATTTTAAAAAAAAAAACAGAAATTGTTGTGTTTTTATGACATAATGAAAATCACTTTTAAAAACTGTTTTTCTTGAGAAACTACTAAAACTAAAAACAGATTTTCATTTAAGTTGTTTTCAGATTTTTTTTCTTTAAATTTCTATTTTTTTCAATAAACTGTAACAAGTTACTAAAACTTTCAAAAATGATTATTTTATTTAAAAAAACTGACGCTTTAAAAAAAAATAAGAAACATGCTCTAAATAAAATAAAAATCAGGCAAAGAAATTAATTTCCTCACATTAGAAATCGACAAAAATAATACTAAAAGGATGAAACTCGAATAACGAGCCAAAATCCAAAGCTAGAAAAAACAGTTTCTCAACAAACATAGTATCATTCAGTTTATTACCATCTATAAATCCAACACAACACGCAAGAATCCAAAGAAACGATATCGATTGAGTTGAAAGAAGGAACCTGAAAATGACGGGATTTGTAGGTGTAAGCGGTCCATGAGAAAGCAGAGAAGAACCAGATCGACAAGAAGGCCAAATACAGCGACGGAAGTGACCGATAAGAGTCGTCCACTCCGTCGCCGGACGTCACCATTTGGTTGCCGGAGAATTGAAGTTGAGTTTATGTGGCTTGTTCGTTGTGCTCTGTTTCATTTGTGTTAAATTCCTGCGCGCATTTTATACGCTATTGCTTTGTACACGTCTCAAACGTGGCACTCTCACTTTCAAAAAATTAAATTATACTTTCTAACTTTAAACTCTATACAAAATTAGTCCTAATATGTTATCATCTAATTTTCAATGAGTTTTTCCATGTTATAATATTATCAATATTTATTTCACAAAAAATCTTAAATTTTATTATAGGTTTATATTTTTTTTACTGTTATCTTATCTTTATAATGTTTTAAAAAATTCATATTTAATTATTTCAAATTTTATAGTGAAATTTTTTTAAATTTTTGTAAAGGAACTTTCTATAATCTTTTAAACAAACTTGCAAAGTTTTATTAAAAATTTTAAAAATTAAAAGATAATTAAATATGTTTCTTTCTAATAATTACTAAAATTATTTTCAAGATAATTATGTAAGGATTAAAAAATATAAAAAAAATTATAATGACTAAAGTAAATGATAACTTATTTAACCTAAAATAGTAAATATCAATCAAATTAATCTATAAATTTAAAGTTCGGGAACAACTATACTTGAAATTATAAAATATGAATGAAAATAGCCCGTTTTAATAATGATAATCTAACATAAACATAGAAGAGGAAGAAGAGAAAGGGAGAAGAGAAGGAATCTTTGGCTAGAGTTTCATAAACAAATGAACTAAACTTTTGTTAATAGAGTTACAATATATACAAGAGAATATAAATGTTTAAAATATTCTTACTACTAATATATAATAATATTATCTAAC
>JBBPBT010000850.1:19459361-19473075 GCA_037974875.1 Cicer bijugum | reverse complement strand
TATTGCACAAAAAAAAAGGTTGAGAAGAGCTCATTTATAAATTATATTGAACTAATAAAATACTTGTATGTGATAATATAGATCTAAGGTTGATAGTATTTCTTTATGTGACTCAAGCAATAATATATTTACTTATATAAATTAAAAATATACTTAGAAAATTAGAAGTAATAGAAAAGACTTATAAAATATGAATACACAATTTTCGTATTTAAGTGTTATATATCTAAATTAAGGTGAAGCAGATAAAGCATGATGACAATTGCATAAATAAACTAGTCTTCTGTATGATATTGAGTTTGATTTTGTATTAGTGAGAACTTTTTTTATGTATGATAATTCAATCTCATATGTAATAAATTGTATTATGGATGATAATTATTTTGAAATTTTTATGAGTAATAACTTGTGTGAGGTGTGTATGAAAGTTCAATCTTATTGGGAACAACTCGTCCCATGTTAGATAATTATTTTAAAATTTTAATCTCTGAGAACTTGTCTTGTTTATGTTTTTCATCTCATAGGTGTCAATTTGACGCGTCTATTAGAATTGATTTCATTTTCATGACAATAATATTGAAAAAAAAAACTAATTTTTACTAATTCTGTATTGACAAATAGTTGTCCTATGCATGACATTTATAATAAATTGTAATTACTATATTATAATCATGTTTTCAATTTTATTTAGAAAATATAAAAAAAATAATAAATTTATATAATGGATTAAAAACAAATATTTATTGTTTATGAATTGTCTGTTCCAAAATTTTCTTTAATGATTGATTTAAAAAACACAATGTGAAACATTTGAATGTGAAAAAAAAAATTTATTTTATTTATAATCGTTTTAAGGACATCACTCCATTCATTTTTTTTATTTGAATTATATGTGATATAAATGTACTGTGATGTTATGTATTGATTATATTTGTGTGTTATCTTCAAAATATGTGTTATATGAATTACAAGCTTATGAATGATATTACGAGATTAAGCAATTTGTGTATTTTGATTGGCATCAGATGATTATTTAAATGGATGATTTTGTATCTAAACTAGGTTGATTTAGGACAAGGTTGAATGGTTTCAGATGCTCTGGTTGAGTGATCAATGTTGTTAGTAACTAAGGTGACAATATTTATGTATGCATTGGTGGTCTGGACCTAGGCGCGAGTATGTGATGACAGTTCCTTGAAAATGCAATGTGATTCAAAAAAATACATAACGGTGGGGTACTGAACATGAAACTATGGAGAGCATTTGCCCAACGGTAGGACAAGTTCAACGGTGGGACATTGTCCAATGGTGAGACTTTTTGCTCTACAGGGTGGTGATATTCTGAAATCATGCATTGACATACAGTCTAACAAATATGATTTGTGAATTTTGGTTAATTTATATCTTTGGTGTTTTGTGATTTTAACTATTAAACGAAGTATATGATTTATTTATATTTTTCCTATAACAACTATATATGCAAGTTTATTTGTTCTGTGTTTGTTATTTGGAGATGACCTTTATACTTGACAGAACGACACATATAATGTTACTTTGAGATACTTTTGCACTGATGTTAGACTTATTGGGAAAGTTTTCCACAAACGTCCAAAGTTATGACCAACTATGATTTATTTTTGGATAGTAAAATCCCAATAGTTTTAGCTTTAGGAGTTTCTTTTGTTTTACATATTACATTTACTTTTTGTAATTGTAAATACTCTAACTCTTTAGTTTTGAAATTACAATTTAAAAAGTTATTAATTGATTTTAAAATAAATGAACATTTAAGATAATCTTATCAAATAATAATATGTATTTTTACGTTTAAAATTTCGTTAGAACATATCACGCAAACCCATGAATCCCTAAACTTTTTGGAAATTCCCTTCCATAAGAGTCACACACACTGTTGTTTGTTAACATTAAAAAAAAAACTACTTAAAGGAGTAATTAAAGTATGAGAGGAAATATTTAAATAAAATATGAGTGAGGACTACTTAAGGGTCTCATTTAAATAAGAGAGATGATATTTAAATACTTTTTAACATAATACTAACACTAATATTGTACATTGGATATACACATTCTTCATTGACTTTGACTATCGGGAAATTTAGTTCTTTCGTTATCTTCATTTTGTTATTTCCATAAAACCTTTTCTCTTTCCCCTTATCTTCTTCCTCATTTGTTTGTTTCTTCCCTTCTTCCTCGAGTTGTCTCATCTTCTTCGAAAATCCTGTTGTCCCTCTCAAGCCCCTAATTCGCCATCCATCTCAAGTCCCTTAGTCGTAGTCCCTTGCACGCTAGCTCATCTCCAAGCCATCACTCGCTCTTCTCTTTCTTGTTGTGCGATAAATACAAATTATTTAGTCTTTTCATTGTAAGTTTATTTCTCTCTAACATTATTGTTGCTTATTTGTTGATTGTTGGTATACTTTTGATTCAAATTCATTTATTTCTATTATTTCAACTTAGTCAAATTTAGTATGATAAATGAGCTATTTTATTTTAATGTTAATATTTTGGTGTTTATTATTTTCATTTTACTTTGTTAGAGATTTATTTTCTTTTGTAAGATCTTTCGCATGATATATATATATATATATATATATATATATATATATATTTATTACAGTTCTGAAGCTTAAGACATGACACCGACAAAAGATAAAAATGTAAGAAATTTATAACGAATCATGTATTGTTGTAATTTATTTATCAATATTAATCATACATTAATATTTTTCAAATACATGCAAGACATACATGTCTACCAAATATATTGTTTGATGTCAACCATGATTTGTCAAATGCACAACAAACTTAAATTCAAATAACTCCATTAAAGTGGGTTTTAGATATGCCAACAAATTTACAAATTTATGGTGTTTTGTTATGGGAGTTGGCTAATAGTAGGGATGAACGTAGAGGGGGTGTAGGATTTGGGGTACTATAATTTATTTTACTCCGAGTGATATATGTTTAGCACTAGGACTGCCAATAATAGGTGAACCTTTGGAGGAGTATGAAAATAGAGAATGTGATACATTATTGTTGTTTAGAGGAAAATAAGTAACTTGTGATATGATTGGTGTGTTGTTTCACGTGTTTTACATTAACATGATCAAATTTTATAGACTTTATATACTTCTAGCCTTTGGTGAGTTCTATTTTTCCCAATAAGAAAATCGAGTAAATACTTGTTATATTAAAATACTTGATAACCTAGAGTTTCTACAAAGCTACAATTGAGGTGTAGTTGTGTATAATGTTTCAGTTGAAAGTTTAAGTGAACTAAAATTGTGATGAAAGAGGAGAAAATAGATTCGCAAACACACATAATAAACATTACTAGGAAAACTGATTTTAGTTGCCATATTTAGCGTTGGCTACCGACACTGATGATATTTAGCGCCTGTAAAGCGCATGCTAGCGCACCAAATACTTTTTTGTGTTCATTAATTATTAGCATCGATCCAGTAAACACTTATTTATTTATTTTAATCACCTTTTGAGCGTCAGACTGGTCGACGCTGCATTTTTTGATTTGTAAAATTAAATATTTTATTTAGTAAAACTTTATACGTTTATTTTTCTCATCTTTCACTCATTTTTACTCTATCTCTCTCTCTCCCCATTTTCCCTATCTTCAACTTTTCACTATCGAATGTGCCACCTTCAAGGTTACGATAATTCTCCAAATCTTCAAAGGTCCTAAAACCAACCTCCAGACTCCTCAGTTTCCAAAACCCTAACAACCTTCTCCTTCGTACCATAGTTTCCAAACCCGAGCTTCAGAATCCCAAACCCGCAGCACAACCCTAGCCTGAACAACCGCTCCAACATCCATTTCCCTAACCCCGACGACGCCACCGAGATTTTCGTTGATGGTGTGATCAGTTCCTTGTGTGATCAGTTTCTGTTTTCTTGCTTATATTAATAAAACAACTTAATTTTTAAGTATTTTTGGGTTTCCAACATTCAAATTCTTATCATTAAATATCCTTGCCAGCTAGTGCTGCTTCTTGGTCTATATTTTTTGTAAGGACTATATTTTGTCCTTGAGAGGGCTTTGTAAATGGAATTAGAGGGTACACTTGATAAAGAACAGTGTTTCTATTGACGCAGAGTAATCCATGATCTCCAAGAAAGAATATCGGAATTAGAGACTACCGGAAACAAGTCTGAAATCTGTAGGGAATTCTCAAGAAAATATCTGCAATGTCGTATGAAATTTGTAGTTGATAATTGGTATATTATTGCTGAAGTTTGTGTGTTCTTAATTCCTTTTAGGTTTGTGTGGACTAAAGTTTTGTTATCACTGGTTACCTAACTAAAGTTTTGTTATTACCTCCTCTAACCAATAATTATTTACATTCATCCTCTCAATTGAACTTTTATGAAAATTTTCTTTCAATCTTGACCGCATTTCAAAAAATTGTAGATTTATTTTAAAACCCTATATTTGTCCAAAATTTTTCCCTGACTACAAAGTATCATCAGTAAGCAAACAATATCTTTAACAAATCCGATAACAAAAACAAAAAGTTAGTCCTACAAATAATTAAACATCAATATATTTTTTACAATAATTAAATAAAAGATAGGTTGTTTATTATTATTAATATTAATATTAATATTAATATTATTATTAATATTATTATTAATATTATTATTATTATTATGGTGAACTCTTTTCTCATTTTTCTTTTGAAAACTCATTCTAGCACATTTGTTTTTGGAAGAGGTTTATAATCTATAATACTTTTCATTGAAAAAAAAATAGATAAATTTTTTATCTTTTATAAAAATTTTCGTTTTTAGTCCATGAATTTTTTTTTATATTTTAATCTCTAAAATTTTCTCAAATATTTTCATCAATATTAAAACAAAAAATATTTAATTATTCTTTAAATTTTTACAATTTTCAATAACTTTTTGTATAAATATTTGAAATATTATATAAAATTTCATCTCATGAAAAAACTTATATTTGTCAATTAGAAAAAATTACTTGAAAGATGAACATAATTATTACTTCCCTCGCGGATCCAAAGGAATTATTTGTGGTTCAATTCACGCGATGATAGTTTTAACCCAAAGCTTAACGTGTCACCAATTTAATAATAAATAAATAAACAAATCGATTTCCCTCTGTTATATAAAAAAAAAATCCATCACTTACGTTAACTAGTACTAACTCAATTTTAATGACATAAACATATAGAGCCCTCTTAATGTTTTTAAAAGTATTGTTCGAATTAAAAAATAAAATATTAAAATTATAAAATTCTAACGGATTTCAATATTTGACACGGATTATGACACCTAATAGGTTGTACTATTATCCTAGACTTAATAATGATAAACAAACTATTTATTTTAAACATAAAGTATAAATCAAAATTTTTTATAGTTTAATGCACAAAATAAAAAAATTAAATATTATGAAAAAAATAGAATCTTCTTAGAATTTATGTCAATAATTGATCGAGTTAATGGCGGGTTTTGTAAAGACATTAGAAGAATCATTTTATAAATTGTTGGGTATTGGGATCCTTTTCTATGTGGAGAAAAACTAAAATATTGTAGCTCATGTATTTCAGTTATCTAAGAATAGAGTTGTCTAATTAGGGTTAGAAGAGAAGGATGCTATTTTGATAGAAAAGACAACCACCAAAAGAAAAGAGTAACCTAATTCCTGATTTTGATAAACAAGTCTTAGAAAAACATCGATTGCGCATTCGTTAACTGTTGGATCAAACTGATTTTTGGACATCAAGTTCACAATATTCAGTTCTTCGTTTTCAACGATCGGGGGAGAGAAATTATGCTCGCACAACAACATATTTTTTGTTACTTTTCTTGTTCTTGCTTTTCATTTGTTGCCTTTAGTGCTTTCTTACTTTGGCTGGACGTAGGCACAATTTATGCATCATGGAAAAACTTTCGTGTACCCTTATTTGATTATAGTGAAACTGTTTCTTTGTTCTGGACGACCCGTGGTTTTTACCCTTGCATTGAGGGGTTTTCCACGTTAAAATATCGGTGTTCATTAAGTCTATTCATTTTGATTAATTTGCTGCCATATATTTATTGTTGCTCCTCACGGGTTCTTGCAAGTTGGAGGAATTTTATATCCGCTACATATTACTTGTTATTGTGTTATGTGTTTATTCACCATTAGGGTTTATCAAAGCTATTGGTTGAAGGGCTATTTGACTTGCTTGAAGGATGGATACAAATATGAATATAAAGATGGTATGCTTGAATGGTACTAATTACCATATGTGGAAGGGCAAGATGAAAAATTTACTATTTGTGAAGAGAATGCATCTTCCTAATTTTTCAAAAAAGTCAGCTGATAAATCTACTGAAGAATGGGATTTTGAACATCAATAGGTATATGGTTTTGTTAGGTAATATGTAGAAGATAATGTTTATAAACATATTGCTAATGAAACAAATGCAAAAACTACGTGGGATGAGATACAGACTTTGTTTGCCTCTAAATCAGGGAATAATATATTTTTCTTGCTGAATAGTTTCATAAGTTTGAAGTATAAGAAAAGGACCTCTATTTTGGACCACTTAAGTGTGTTTCAGGGGCTCCTTGATCAAATGTCTGAAATGGTTATCAAGTTTGATGATGATCAATTGTTGCTTAACGGAGTCAAACATGTTCCAAATGTTTACTTCAATTTGATCTATGTGCATATGCTAGATGAAAGTGGTTTTGATAATCATTTTGCTTATGGAAAATGGAAACTCAGTAAAGGTAACTTGGTTGTGGCTAGAGAGCAGAAAATTAGTAAATTGTATTGGACAAAAGCTTTGGTTGCAAAAGACAGTTTGAATGCCGTGGATATGAAATCATCTTTGTGACACTAATGGCTTAGCCATATTAGTGAAAATGGGTTGAATTGCTTAGCTAGAAAAGATGTGCATGATTGATAAACAAACTAGAGTATCCTTTAAAAGGCATCATTGCTCTAGAAAGTCATAGTTACTTAAGTTGGTGCATTCTGACGTCTATGTCCCTTTAAATGTAAATTCTTTTAGTGGTGTACTATATTTTGTTACTTTTATTGATGTCTATTACAGGAAACTATGGGTTTATTTTATGAAAACAAAAGATCAAGTGTTGGATAAATTCAAACAATTTTATACTTTGGTTGAGAGATAGACATGCAAGAAGCTGGAACATGTTTGTACTGACAACGATGGTGAGTATTGCAGATCCTTTGATGTCTATTGCACACACCAGGATATATCACATGAAAAGATTCCTTCTAAAACTCCTTAATTGAATGGTTTAGCATAGAGGATGAATCAGACACTTGTTGAGAGAGTGAGGTGTATGCTCTCTGAAGCTAAGTTGCCAAAACATTATTAGGCGCGACACTGTACACGACAATGCATATTATTAATCTTACTCTTATTGTCGCTTTGAATAGTGAGGTACCAAACAAGGTATGGTTTGGCAAGAATGTCAAGTATGACCACTTGAGAGTCTTCGGTTGCAAGGCTTTTGTGCATGTTCTGAAGGATGAAAGATCCAAGTTGAATGTAAAGTCAAAGTAGTGTATCTTTATCGGTTATGGTGATGATGAATTTGGCTACAAGGTCTATGGTCCTATAAATAAAAAGCTTATCAGAATTCATGATGTAGTGCTCATGGAAGACCAAACTATTGAAGACATTGATAAGGTGGAGAAGACAACACCTGAGAAAAATAACATCTTAGCTGATGGTGATCCAGTTCGATCACCTATTCATATTCGGATACTATTGATGGTATTGTTGAAAATGATGAGCCACATGATTGTGTTGATGATCGTCAACTTCTAGATGAGATAAATATTCCAACTAGTGAAGATCATGAGTTATCACACGATGAGAATCTAAGTGAGGCTTCTGAATCATCTCTAACCCAACTCAGGAGGTCTAAGAGATAAAGACAACGATCTGCAAGGTATGGTTCTGACGAGTATGTGAATTTGACTGATGAAAGGGAACCTGAGTGTTTTCAAGAGGCCATGGAGAGTAAATAAATTTAGAAGTGGTTGGATTCAATGCATGATGAGATGAAATACATGCATGATGAGATGAAATACATGCATGATGAGATGAAATACATGCATGATAATCACACTTATGATATGGTGAAAATGCCAAAAGGTAAAAGGGCTTTAGAAAATAGGTGGATCTATAGAGTCAAAATTGAGAGTAACTAGATTAGTGATGAAAGATTTCCGTAAAAGAAAATGTGTTGATTTTAATGAGATTTTCTCACATGTGGTAAAAATGTCATGAATTAGAATTGTGTTGAGTTTGGCAGTTACTCTGAACTTAGAGGTAGAGCAAATGGATGTAAAAATGGCTTTCCTTCATGGTGATTTGGAGGAGGAAGTCTACGTGAAGCAATCTGATGGTTTTCTTGTTGAAGGCAAAGAAAACTATGTGTGTAGACTAAGAAAGAGTCTATATGGTTTAAAGCAAACTCCAAGGCAATGGTACAAAAAGTTTGAGTTTGTTATGTGTGACCAATGATACATGAATGCTGCTTCTGACCATTGTGTATTTGTTAAAACAATTCCAAATGATAATTTCATTATCCTGTTATTATATGTGGTTGATATACTTATTGTTGGAAAAATATTTCCAAGATTGACAGGATAAATAAGCAGATGGACGAGTCCTTTGCCATGAAAGACATGAGAGCAACTAAGCAGATTCTTGGCATAAGAATCATATGTGACATAAAAGAGACTAAACTTTGGATGTCGCACGAACACTATATTGAGAGAGTGTTGCAAATGTTTCAGATGGAAAATTGTAAGGCTGTAAGTACTCCTCTTGCGGCTCACTTTAAGTTGAGTTCTAAACAAAGTCCTTCTAGTGAAAATGAGAAAAGAGATATGTAACGAGTTCCTTATGCTTTTGTTGTTGGTAGTTTGATGTATGGAATGGTGTGTATAAGACCAAATATTGCGCATGTTATTGGTACAATGAGTAGATTTTTGTCAAATTCAGTTAGATAACATTGGAATGCTGTAAAATGGATTTTAGGTATCTTCGTGGTACTACATGTATGAGGCTTTTTTTTGGAGGTGACAAACCTATTTTGGTGGGGAACTCCGACTCAGATATGGCTGGAGATATTGACTCGAGAAAGTCAACTTCGAGCTATAAGATTAAATTTGCAGATGGAGTTGTGGCTTGGCAATCTAGATTACAAATATGTGTAGCATTGTCTATAACTAAGGCATAGTTCACTTTCACTACTAAAGCATGCAAATAGTTGATTTGGTTGAAGAAATTCTTGCAGGAGCTTGGATTTATTCAGGACAAATATGTATTATTTGTCGTTAGTCAAAGTGTTATTCATCTTGGTAAGAATTCGACATTTCATAGCAAGTCCAAACACATTGTTGTGAGGTATCATTGGATACATGATTATAACGATTATAACAATTATCATTGGTGGAATTGGCTAAATTTCATACTGATTATAACGATTTTGATATGATGACTAAAACAATATCAAGAGAGAAATTTGAAACTTGTTGTGATATCGCCGGTTTGGCGATCATCTCCACATAGTTATGAGGGGAAGATATGTTGGGAATTGAGCTCCCTTCCTATATGGTGAAGGCCCAAATATTGTAGCTCATATGTCTCACTTATTTGAGTGGATAATTGTCTAATTAGGGTCATAAGAGATATATGTTATTTTGATAGGAAAGACAACACCCAAAAGAAAAAAGAGAAGAGTAACCATATTTCCGATTTTGTTAAATCAGTCTCATAGAAACATCGATTGTGCATTGGTTAACTGTTGGGTCGAATTGATTTTTGGACAATAGGTTTGCAATATTCAGGTCTTAGTTTTCAACAGTCGGACTGGAGAAACGACATCTAGAGGGGGAGAAATCGTACTCGCACAGTATTTTAGTATTTTTCTTCTTCTTGTTTTTTATTTGTAGACTTTAGTGCTTTGTTATTTTGGCTGGTTGTATGCACAATTTGTGAATCAATTTGAGACTCCCTTGTACCCTTATTTGATTATAGTTGAGCTATTTCTTTGGTCTGGATGACACATGGTTTTTACCCTTGCATTGAGGGGTTTTCCACCCTAAAATATCGGTGTTCATTACGTCTCTTCATTTTGATTAATTTGTTGCTTTATATTTATTGTCGTCCTCACAAGTCCTTGCAAGTTGGGAATATTTTATATCTGTTGTATATTACTTGTTATTGTGTTTTGTGTTTATTCCCCATCAGGATGGTATCAGAGCTCTTGGTTGAAGGTCTTTTTGACTTGCTTGAAGGATGGAGGCAAATATGAATATAAAGATAGTATGCTTGAATGGTACTAATTACCATTTGTGGAAGGGCAAGATGAAAGATTTGTTATTTGTGAAAAAAAAAATGCATCTTCCTATTTTTTCTAAAAAGCGGATTGATACATCTACGAAAAAATAAGATTTTGAACATCAACAGGTTTGTGGTTTTGTTTGGCAATATGTAGAAGATAATATTTATAATTATATTGTTAATCAAACAAATGCAAAAACTATGTGAGATAAGATAGAGACTTTATTTACCTCTAAATTAGAGAATAATCAAAAATATCATCCCGATGTATGTTTTTCCATTTAACATTTTTCAATTGGTCCTCCCTCACGATACCATATTCCACTCATTTTCTCCATAAAATAATCTTCAATTATTCATAAGATTCTAAAACAAAAAGTGTCATATCCATAGTGTTTTCTTCTGCTTGAGCTATAATTAGACAAGTCTTTCTCATTAACAACATTTATTTTTACAAATAATTAATACTCATATTATGTTAGTTTTCAATATACAAATTATTTTTTATAAATGTGTTAATATTTTATTGTTTATAAGTGTATTAATAATTTATTTTTCATTAATTTATAAAATGCAATTCACTTTTTATTGGATACCCTTTTTGCAAATACTTCAAATATAACCTAAAACTTACTTATAAGATATCTCTTTCTTACATCTAGGTCATTAAATTATTTAATATTGCATTAATAGTAAAAATCGCATTTGAATATGGTATACAAATTTGTTTACGTGTATACTAAACGCTTTGTGCACGCGCTTCAATTAAATGTTATTGATTTAATTAAATAATAGAATGCTTCATATTATATTTTTAAATCCAAAACCAACTCAACCGAATGATTAAGCGGTAGATTTAGATTGGTTATTAGGTTCGTGAGGCGTAATTTTTTATTTTATTTTAAATAATTTAAAAATGTTAGTGAATTATAATTAGAGATGTGAATAGGTTAGGTCGATCGATCTAGCTTACCTCATGATTAGATCAGATTTTTTTTTAACAGATAAAATCAATGTTTCTAATAAGCCTATTAGGTCGATCTATTTAAATAATTATAAATAATATTTTTTTATTACTATAATTATTATATCAAATTTTAATCTTTTTGTTATATATTCACTTTTTAGTAATTTAAGCATATTAACCACATTTAGTTTTTAACATATTTAAATATTATGAAATATAATGTATATAAAGTCATATTATTCAAATGTTAAAAATCAAAATAAAATATAATTTCATTGACATATTAACTCGCTAATCTATTTAAAAATATATTTGATTACTTATTCACAAATATTAAAATAAAATAGACTTTCAAATAGATTAAGATGCCATATCAGGGTTCTTTCAAGGTCAAATTTAGACCCAAAAAATAAGTCTATGACAAACCACATTTCAGGTTTAGACTCAAAGTTTTTGACAAGTCAGATTCAGACCTAACAAAACTTAACTCAATCTAACATATTCTCACCCCTAATCTTAATACGTGCACTTAGAACACATGTTAATAAATTAAATACATTAATTTTATATTGTCAGTTATGCTGTCTTCTATTTGAAAATTTAAAATTTGTTTTTTTAACAAAAAATTTATAATTTTGGAATTGTGTCTTTAGGACACTTGTTAGAAAAAAAAAATTATATGACTTTCCCTATCACGAAAAATTCAACACTTATACAAAACTCAACAATTTAAAATGTTAACACTTAAATTTAATTGGAACACTTTTAAATCAATATATAAAAGTTTTAATTTAAATTAACAAAAGTTTAAGAAATTATATTCATTTTAATGAGTTGGGTTTGCAAGCAAAAAAATTAAAAATTATTTACCTAAACCAAACCACTTCGGATTTAAACGTGTCTGATTTGGGTTTGACCCACACTTGAACGAATTTAGGTAAAATATGAGTTGGATTGTGTAACACATGCATTTTTTTTTTATTATTAGTAATGTGTAAAATATATGTTTATTTTTATTCTAATAATTTATAATGTGGTTGTTAATATTATAGTTTTTATTCAATTATTATTTTTAAAAAGTATATATATGTATCACATGATTTATTTAATTTGATCGAATATTTTGGTAAACATTTGAAAAATATATTTATAAAAATATTTAACTATTTTTAGAAAACAAAAATAATGAAGACAAATTATATTAGTCAACCGCTCAAGCCATATAAATCTCTATGGTTATTAGGTTAGGTTAACAAGAAGAAGAAAAAAAAAGACAAGATTTAGATGAAGAAAAGGAAAGAAAAGTATGATATAAAAAAAACAGAAAAATATGTTTCGATAGCCAAATGGTGGAACTTTCTCCAACTCCATTCAAATTTTAATGTGAACTGAGATGAACAAGAGTTTGTGACGCATAATACATAAAAGTACAATATGTATTAAGATAAACAAATATGTAACACATTATGAATTACTTATTCCATGGATACTGAATGAGATGATCTCCCACTTTCTTAATTGGTCCAAGTTCGTTTATAACCCAATTGCAATCGTGACGTCCATCTCTATGGCTTATGTATACGTCATACCAATGAAATTCGCCTGTCCACTTAAAGGAACAATAGAATAGTGTTGTGCCAAAAATGTTTCTTTTAAAACTCCAACCAAAACCCTTTAAGATAAACAAATGTGTAACACATTATATATTAGTTATTCCATGGATACTCAACAAGATGATCTCCCACTAACTTAATTCCTCCATGTTCGTGCATAACCCAATCACAACTATGACAATCATCTCTATGGCTTATGTATACGTCAAACCTATGAAATTCGCCTGTCCACGCAAATGAACAATAGAATTGTGTTGTACCAAAAATGTTTCTTTTAAAATCCCAACCAAAACCTTTTAAAAAAGGAAGAACACGAACTCCAAGATCATCATCGCCAGATTTGCAATGAACAGTTAAGTCCATATTGTTTACTAATCCGTTAGTGATGCTCACATGTATTCCAAGAACATTGTGCATAGATAGCAACATCAACACACATATCAAAAGAAATTTTTGAATACAAAAAGACATTGCACCTTTAATTAAAATAATTGTTTGTAAAAAATAATATATTTATAGAAGGATTTTAGGAAAGAATGCAAATATATAAATGAATCAAAATATTTAAGATGGTATTTTAGAAAATATAAAATAACTATTTATGAGAATAAAACTAATTGTAAAGCCTAATTTAACTAGTAAATATCGATATAGTTAAGTTATATATCAAATCTCGATTAAAAGTCAAAATCTTACTTTATTTACGTGAATTTTAAGTAGTATTATTATTTACCACTTTGTTACGTACAAA
>JBBPBT010000850.1:19397636-19414583 GCA_037974875.1 Cicer bijugum | reverse complement strand
AAAAAAAAAAAAAAAACTACCGTAACACCATGCTACAGTTGGCGTTTTACTTTGATGCCCTTTTTGAAAGGAAATTATTTTTCATCTTTTATTGTTACTTGTTAAGCATATAATTCTCTTGATACAAGATTGACAAAGTAAATATGCATGAAACATCAAAATATATGTATGTTTAAAATTTGGAAAAACATATATAGTCAAACCTGCCATTTCTAAGTATAGCCAATTTGCATTAAATTTTTCATATATTTTAACTTTATACTATCCATGTGTTTAAATATAAAATTATTTTGTAATTTTTTTTACTAACTTACTTCTAATTATGTTAAATCATTTCTGTAATTTATAATAAATACTACAACAAAATTATTAATTAACTTTTTTTAAAAAAATATATAAATTAACAAATAATCTAAATTATGAACAAATTTAATATTACATTTATTTTTATCATTTAGTCTACGGAGGATTTTATATATAGCCATGATAGCCAAACTAGCTTCTCTATATATTACTTGTCACAAATGGGTTAAAGATGCAAACTTATTCTTCACGTGGAAACCTACGACATAATATAGTATAGGTGATAGTTGTAATTGAAAATTAGGTCTATGATCCTAACTTAACAACAACAAAAAATCTATATCCTACTTTTTCTACCTCCTATGTAAGTAAAACATAGGTGCAATATAATAATTTGTTCCAAAAAAAAATATGGTTGCTATTTTTCATGTAATATATATACGGCACCGATTTCCATGTCTTTTGTTTTCCAACCTTAATTTATGGTATGAGAATTACATATTATAATTAGTCGTGCCAGTCGAATCAACCCCTAAAAAGATGGTTCCTTCTTCAAATTTAAGAGTAGCTGAGTGAGTAGGTAGGAAAAGTAATAACACGAAAAAATATATACTCATTGGCAAGTGATCACAAAGATATTTTCATGAAAATAATAACAATGAAAATTAATAATGTATTGTGTTATATTTTGTTTGAAATTATGTTAGGTTCTTTAAATAAAATGACAAAATAATCAAAAAGAATGTATTTTCAACAATTTATAAAAATATTTTATCGTAAGGTGCATATGCATGACCTTCGTATCTATTAAATTAATCCCTAACGAGGTATTAGTAGAAGTTTTAACACAAGTTCCAATATTGCCTTTTAAGCTGTTTATTGATTCTCAAAATGGAGTATATAAGTGTGCCTTGCTCCTGTTTAGTATTCTTCGAGAGAAAAATTCCTAACTTATTAAAATTAATTGCTTGCTGCGATGCTTGTTCAAAAATTTGAAGGATGTTCTTTAGTTCTTTCCCCTTTTCATTGGCCTTGCAAAAAAAAAAGGAGTTACTTGAGGAGCATCGCAACAAATTTTTGTTCCATGCCATGTTGAATGCTGACGGGTCTTCTCCACAAAAAATAAACACATAAAAGAGATAATGAATCATCTTGTTTGAATTAATAAAAATAGATAAATTTACTTATAAAACACATAACATAAAATTTATATTTTAACTTAGATTTTGTTTTTATTTTTTATAAACAAACGATATTAAAGAGTACAAAAGTTACTCCAAATCTATATTTAATTTTAGGATTTAATTTATGTATATATTTGTCAATATAAAAAGTTTATACGCTATCAATTAATCACAACCGTTAGATCATTAGAAATGTTTAATTTTATTTTAAATATTTCTAAAATCATGTCTATAAATGGTTGTGATATAGTGTGAGTAGTGCATGACAATTGAATTATTTGTTTTATTAACATCTAAATTAATCTCTTTAGAGGGAGTTTATGTAGTTTGAGTTTTATAAGAGGTCTGAAATAGGTTAAAGTTAACTAACTAACTAACTAATCAACATTTTTGTTGTTTTTTCAAGCCAAGTGTGATTAATATGAATATCACCGTCTAAACCCAAAGATCTCTAATTCGTCGAACCAATTTGGAAATGGCCTTATTAAAGTTGCAGATCCATGTTGCCATGTCTACTAAAGTCTTCAAATCACATTTCGCAATGAGGTGAGTGATACTCCGACTTCAAACCAAATCCACTATGATGGACATGCCCCACATTTTGGCTTGATGAGCGTCTTGCAAGTGTAACCTTTAAGTCATCTACCATTTGAATCCATTAGAAGACCTAAGTGAAGGTTATTGAAAGTATATTCTCTATAATTCAAAGAAGTAAAAAAAATTAGTCATATAATCAAGAGTCACAAACTTTATTCAAATTCGAATTGTATATATATAATCCCTTAAAACATGGATAATGGTTCCGTCCTTGTTACCACAAGTAGGGCAAGTGGATGACTTACCAACCTCCATCTGCTCCTACAATAATTTTTAAGGAGATGTTTGTATATTGCTATTTACATGAAAGTTTAAATTCAATGTGACTGATTCACGCTTAGAGTTTTTTTAATTCCCTCTAATGGATAAAAAATTTCATCCAGAAACTCATAATTAAGTACTTTGACTAGTGAAATTACCAATGCTAAAAAAAATCTTTTATATATTCCTCAAAAGTACAATCTTATGTGTGATATTGATATATAATAAATGAAAATAGAAAATAACAAAATTTGAAGTCACAAAAGTGGTAAATGGTAAAGCGGTGGTATAAATAAAGAAAACATAAAAATTTGAACACATGATGTCATCCATATTATTGTGAACTTGTTCTAGGATGTACTCAATGGGCCTTCACCAAAAGAAGAAAGAAAATACTAAATGACAAAACTGCAAAGAACGTGAATAACGAATTACAACAATACCCTTTTTGGGCCTTTTAATTTTACCTAAAAGAAGTAACAAAATTGAGAAAAAAAAAGGCCCAAAATAAAATAAAGATGAAAAGGTATAGTGAATATAGTGTGAGTAAAGGCAAATAGATGCAGAGTGGGGTGGGTGGTGGGAGGGGACAAGAACCAATTATCAGGAACGTCTTTTACACACATAACATGAAAAGATCCCTTGACAATGGGGCATGCAGCAGCAGAGCCATATCGTGTGGATTTTTTTGGATATATATTAATATCATTAATATTGCAACACAAACAACAACAGCATTTGTTGCAGGTAACAGTAATGCACGTCACGTACTGCATGTGCTTTGTTTCATCACCCACATGCATGCACACTCAATTTTATCACTACTTATAACTAATAACCTCCTTTTCCTATTTAGACTATAGTCATTTCATTCATGTTAATTAAATTCCGCAATGTCCTCATCCTATCCTATATATAATTTTAAATTAATTTTTTTTTTATAATCAAATTAAATATCAATTGACTTGAAATTAATTCATCTGTTCATTAGTTCAATCATAGTTGATTTTTTTTATATCTCCAATTCAATTTATTGTAGTTTAATTAAATTGAACTTAGAATTGATTAATAATTTTCAATAGAAACAAAGTTTAGAGTAAATTTTAATTTATATAACCTTTTTATTTGCATATTTGAATTTTTTGTTTGCAAAAAAGTAATAACAAATAAATTTTTATTTGTAAACTTAAAATAAAAACTTTAATAATCTTACTTTGAATCAATTTCAATTAAACTACAATAAATTTAATTGGGGTATTTTAGTTTTAAAAAAATATTTTATTATAATAATTATTTCTTATTAACTATCTGATTAAATTGAAATTGAAATTGAATAAATTGTATCATAACTAGTATTTTTAATTCAATCTACAAATTTTAAAAGTTTGTAAGAATTGGAGACTTCAAAATTTAGAAAAACAACTTTATAGAATATGATATAAATTTAAATCTATACTAACTGCATCAACTTTTATTGTCAATCTAGTTGCATATTTGATTCTAGTAGTCGATCTAAGCAATAAAATGAAATATTGGATAATTTATTTTTTTCTCAATAATCGAATTCGAGTAATGCCGACATTGGCCCCTCTTCCATGTGTACATACATTGTACTTTATATGTACCCCCTTTCCTCGAATGTATCGTCCCTTTTTGAGAGAAAGTTATATTGACATGCATATATGCTAACCATGCAATGCATGGAAAACCTCCTAAGACATTTTATTCTCACTGTGTTTAAATAATACTACTAATTAGTGGTGATTAGCTATAACAATCACAATATTTTATATAAAATCTTCAAAGATTGTGTCAAAAACAATGGAGAAAAGAAACATTATTTCCTAGACAAATATTTAGAAATTATTGTAAATAAAAAAAATTTAAAAAGAATCATTTTAGACGATTTCAATTTTAATTTTAATTAAAATAATTTTTAGTAAAACTTTATCTATGTTTTCACTAAGTTTTAAATTATTAAAGCTACATATTCTCGTGAGAACCATATTATTAAGAAAACGATATTTGATATTTAAAAATTAAATTATATGAAATATTTTCTGAAAATAATGTGTCTCTCCGCAATTGATTATGAACCACTCGTACAAAAATTAGATAGAAACTTTGATATGGACCAAATAACATATGTGCTTTTTCCATTTGAGGTTTGAATCTTGGAAGTTAAGATCACGTCACGTGGCATTTTAAAAGTAAGAATCCAGCCTACCATTCAACTCTTTTGCAACTCTTTACTAAGGCGGTTGGGCCTATAGTTTAATTATTATTATTTTTTTAAATAGTCCAGTTAGTAGTAATAATATCAAAGTAAATACACAAAACCGTTGATACTTGTATTAATTCAGTGCCTTGTTTTATCATAATTTAGAATAGTCTAACATTCTCTAAAATTAATCAATTAGTTTCAATCAACTATATATAATTTGTTACATTAATATCACATAGAAGAAATATCAGAGATAATTTCAAAAAATATTGATATTTTTCAAATATTTATATACATGTCTTAGACTTTTTTTACTTTAATTTTTTTTCCTCACACTTCTTCATTCTTTTCATATTCTCGATTTTTCTGTCTGTCATCTTCGTTCACCGGTATCGGGAAGGATATATAACACTACGATAAAAGTCAAAATCTTGTTTTATTTTTACATATAATGTAAACAAATAATGAACAAAGAGTTAAAGTTTCATGCCACTTAATTTTCTTTTAATAAGATGAAATAAAAGAAGAAAAAAAATAACACTATTAAAATATAACAATTGGCACAAGATATGTCAATGACAAAACTACTTTTATATTGTCATGTGCACCTAATATGATTGGCTCACAAAAATAAATATTTTTCCGTTATATACTTTGTAAGAAGTTTAGTGATTAGAGTTTCATTGGATCACCTTTCTACCATGTAGTTGCCTAGGTTTATTACTCAAAAGCATTCGAGGAAAGTTGGACATACAAGAAGACTCAAACAAATAAAACATTAAAATGGGAGAAAGGCTAGAAAAAAAAATTAAAGAAATGCAAAACAATAATATGTTGGGAAAAATCAGAGATAATTAGCGATAATTATTTCAATAATGCGAATTTTTTTTCCCACCTGTGCAAATAAATGGACAAACAGAATTAAATATGAGATGAAAAACTTCCCTCAAATTGAGAGAATAAAAACCACGGGACCTAGTCGAGTAAAAAATTCCACTATAATAATTAATGGGTATACCAAGAGTCTTTCTAATAACAATAGGGAATATCAATCAACAATAACAATCCTATAACAACCTTCCACTAAAGTGGGTACGTCAAAGTAACTCTCAAAGTAGATAAAACTACTCAAATTATATATTAAAGTAACAAACACAGTGGTAGGAATAACATACTAAATTTGTAATTCAAACGGAGCAAGTTTGCTACACATCTGTTAACACCACTGGACAATAGTAGTATGTAATAGAGAGAATAATTAATTGTAGTGAATACAATGCTAAATTGCAAGAAGACTTAGTAGCTAAACTCAATCTATCTTAGTTATTGTTAGTATTTAAACTATTTCTTGTAATGGAAGTAAACCAGAAAAATAATGAATTGACGTGAATGTGTTAAGTTTTTATTGAAATTGTTATGTTATTTATACATAATTTTGATCACATTTCTCTAACTAACTTCTACCTACCTAACTAACTAAACCAGTGGTTAGTTAGTTACATGCAATCAAAATTAAACTTGAATTACAAAACTTTCAATATTGAGAACGTTCTCTGTATCTAACATTTTTCCAAGAATGTTATTTGTTTTTATCCCTTTCCCTTAATTCAAGTTTCTAAGTGATTTTACACTTAATAATCTTCTTAACTATTCAATTCTACTTGTCCTCAAGGTCTTGGTCATTATATTAGTCAGTTGAACTTCAGTTTGACAATAAATGAGCTTCAACTTACTTTTTCCAATTTGATCTTTAACAAATGAAATTTTGTCTCAATGTGTTAGCTTTTTCCATGAGACACGAGGATCTTTTGCAAGATTTATTGCTGAAATATTGCCAATCAACGGAACTGGTCTGGATACGTCCAACTTCAATTCTACTGCCAATGATTCCAACCATAATGTTTGACAAGCTGCATAGTTGCCAATAGTATATTCAGCTTCGCATGAAGAAAGTGTTATCATTGGTTGCTTCTTTGAGCTCCATGCTATTGGAGATTTCACGAAAATAAATAGATAGTCTGAAGTGTTCATTCTATCATTCTTATCTTTACACCAAATCTGAATTTGAGTACTTCATTTTCTTGCTTTAAATTTGTTGTAAACATAATTATATGCTCTATTGTGCCTTGAACATATCTCATGATTCTCTTAACTACCAGCCATTGAGAATGGTTGGGTCTCTCCATGAATCGGAATCTTCTTGAGTTGTGCATGCTTCATCCTCATCTTTCTTCTTTTGTTTTCCTTTGTCAAACCAACATTCATCAGTAAAATGTCAAAACTTCTCACAATTATAACACTCCACCTTTTCCTTGTCAAAGTTCTTTTATATCCCTTTTGATTTACCACTTGTGCTTCAAGTTTATTGAATTTATTCGTCTTGAGTTTCTCTTTTTGGTCTCCTTTTTTGTTGCCATATTCTACCAGTGTTTGATTCCCAGAATTAGTCACACTTCTTTCATCAATTCATAACTTTCTTGCTTCTAAAGGTCCCTACAACTCTTCAAGACTCAATGTGGAAATGTCTTTATATTCCTCAAGTGAACACACAAGATAATCGAACCTGAGATGCAAAGATCTCAATATATTTTCACATAGTTTATGTTCAGTAAACTTTTCGCCACAGCTAGCCATCTAATTATGATACTCCTCAATCTTGAAATCGTATCTTACACCTTATCTTGCTCATCCATCTGCATCAATTCAAACTGTTTATGTAAGGTCTACAACTTCATTTTCTTGACCTTGGTTCCTCTAGAATAACACTTCTCCAGAATGTCTCAGACTTTTTTTGCACTTCTTGCATCAAATATTTTGTCAATGTTGGTTGTGTCAAGGCATTGATGAATAATGAAGGTGTCCTTGCAATATTTCTTCTTGTTTTCTTTAAAATTCAACAGCTACTCCTCTGTTGGGTTGGCTCCCATATCTTCAAAATCTTTTTATATGATTCCTAAAACTTATTGAAATCCAAACAATGCTCGAATTTGCATTCTATATCTATCTCAATATTTTCCATTAAAAGGTGGCATGTAGGCTGGAAAATTTCTATTGTTTGCTCTTGAACCCATTCTCACTTCACTTGTGTTTGAGTCTCACACTTCACTTGTGTTTATCACTCTGGGATCGAAATCTTGCTTTGAATACCAATCATTAGTGTTTAAACTATTTCTTTCAATGGAGGTAAACTAGAAAAATAATGAATTGATGTGAGTGTGTTATGTTTTTATTGAAATGGTTATGCTATTTATACGTAGCTTTGATCATATTCTCTCTAACTAACTTCTACTTAACTAACTAGCTAAAAAATGATTAATTAGTTAATGATTACATACAATCAATATTAAACTTGAATTACAAAACTTTCAATACCAAGATTCTCTATATGTAGCACTTTTTCTAAAACGTTCTCCGTTTCTAAGAATTATTAGTTTCAAATGTGGGTTATTTATTAAATTGTGACTCAAAACACTTAAATCAATACTCTAAACTTACTCGAGGAAGGAAACATGATATGTAACAGAGGAAGAGTACACACACAGCAAAAATGTTATGCAAGGAAGAATCACTGAAAGGTTGAGGAAAAGAGTAAAGCTAACACAGTATACCCACATATCTTAAAATAGGACAAGTAATAATTATAAAACGGTAATGGGTTCTAGTGATTCAAATCATTCAATACACTTTCATATGACTTGTTGAAACGAGGAGAATATGAAATGAATTAACAAAGATGTGGGAATGAAGAAACAAAGTAAAACATATCTTAACATGTAAATCAAATGCTAAAAATTATTAATTTAAATTATTTCAAAATAGTTTTTAATATTTCACATATGTGACATTTAATTTTAAAAATCAATAAAATTAACTCTATTAGTTAATTGAGACGGACAGAGAGACTAAATTAATTAACATTTGATAATGTCAGTGACTATTTTAAAATTAAGATAAAGTAAGAGAATGAATTATAGAGACATTTTAGAGATATTTACTCATTAATATTGTTAAAATTTAATTTCATGACTTCTCTTATTACTCCACTCATTAATTTTCTCACTCCAATCATCAACTTAACTTTATATCCCCATCTTATAAATAAATAAATAAATAAATAAGGTGAATTCATGTTATATTAAGTTAAAAGAAATATTTTATCCACAAAGCTAGTAATTTACTAACAATGTCTATTTTCTTTTAAAAAACAAATTATTAATTGTTTCTTAGGCAGAAAAGAAAATCTGATAGTCACATGATGCAACTAGCTACTTTGGCAACTATCAGTTCAATAGTTCAGGTTTCAGCTCACTAATTTGTATTAGGAAAAACTCAAAACATTCATATTCCGTGAATAGTCTAATTAGGGATGTATAATGAATAATTAAATTAGGTTGGGTTTAATATATCTCTTATCCGGTCTCAATATTTGACCTGATCAATTTTAAATCATAATTTGTCCCTAGTCCAATCAAACACGATAAGTAATATATTCAATATGGACATAGCGAAATAAAGACAAAATCAAGTTAATCAGAAGATGAGTTGTCTAATAGTAATCCTAAAATATTTTTAAAAAATTATAAATATAAAGTAACTCATAGCATGTCACATATAGTATCCAAATAATATTACTAGAACGCAAAATTTGAAATGAAATGGGACACAAATACAATATTGTATAAAATGCAATGTAGGTCATAATTTGTTTTTCATAAAATGTCAAAGTATTGTATTTGTGTCAAATTTTACGTTCCAAGTCATGGTTACAACTTGTCAATCCATTCAAGAGTAGTAACTCATAAAATTGTTTTACAAATTTTAAATTTCTAACTTAGTGATTTGATTGGTCTTTTTTTTTAGTAATAATGAATCAATTATAGAATAAAATAATAACATAAAAAAATAATTTTTAAAAAAAATAATTTGGGGCAAGACAGATAACATGAAGGGTAACTAGAACTCAATTCTTTTTCTACCTTGTTTCCCTATTGTTTTTGTTTTGTATTTCTAATTTTATTGGAATCGAGTCAGACCCAACTCATTGCTTAAAATCTAAGAGGAAAGAAAAAAAATTGAGTAGTTGGGACAACATATATCTTATTTAACTATTGTCGTATGAAATATTACAATCTCTAAATTTATCAAAATTACAAGTATATTTTCAAATGTCTCATTCGTTAATAATTTTATTAATTAAAATGTCTAACAAAAAATGATGACAACTAAGTTAACTAAAGACATATTTATGCTTATTTTTTTTTGTTGTTGTAATTTTAATACTTTCAAAGATTATTATAACAACACTCACACCTTTATTTAAAAAAAAAAAATAAAAACATAGTATACTACAAGAAAATATTCATGTTGTGTCTAATTTGTAAAATATTTTGTAGTTGAAAAAACTTTCACAAATTAGTAACAGAAAAACTCTCAAAAATATTAAAAATCAAATTTATTGTTATTTGTGACGGAAAAAACCATTGCAATTGATTTGAATTTCAGTAGCATTTTGTGACGACAAAAGTCTCACAAAATTACACCGTTGGGCCTTTATGAATGTTTAAGTCATTACAAAATCACATTTATGAGAATAAAAGACACGAAATATAATTAAGACTTTGTGTGTATCATATATTTCCGATTTTAGTGTATTAAATACTAATAATACAACCTAGTGCATGTCATTGTTCATGCTTCCTTCCAAATGGGTTTGTCCCTATTTAAAATTAGTATAAACAAAATAAAAATAATAATTAATCGAGACATTTAAAATAGTATTATAATATGATTTAATCCTTATTTTTAGTCATAAATTATATTAATTGCAAATCTTTATGCTTTTTGTCAAATAATTAATAATATAATTAGAAAAACATTGATTAATGATTATTGGATTATGTTTCAACCTCGAGTTTGTAGAACAATATTTTCAATGTGTTATTTTTTTTTGCATCATGTATGAACTAAGTGTCCAATGAAATAAGTAGGGTGAGTGTTTATAACTATTCTTGGAATTGTATCATCTTAGTCGAGGCAAATGAGGTAAAACTCTATCAATCCTAGTGTGATACAAAAAGCTCGGTGGTTTGTTTTCATAGATGACACTTAAATGTTGGGGAATTGGAGAACGAGAGCAACAACGAGTCAAATGTTTTCTAGAAAACAAGAGAGTTTGATAAGTTATGTGTACCTAAATCGAAAATAATTTTATCCCGAGGTGAGAAAGTTGTCTAGACGATAATGTTTAAGTAGATCACAGTCACATGTTATTCTCCATTTTTTGTTGATAGATGTAAAGAACGAACATTCTCGAAATCTTGAAATCAACTTGATCAATTTAAAAAGTCTAATTTGACGGAATAGACATTAGTACAATTAATGTTAAGTTTATATTAAAAATAATAATAAAACGTCAACAGTTAGATAAAGTATTGATAGTAAAAAATTAATATATATTAAAATAAATTTTATTTAAAAAATAATATAATTTTTTTTTCTTGGCGATAATTCTCATTCTTTAATTACTGTTCTATTTTTAGTTTTCTTCCTGCACATACACACCAATATATCTATTATTGGTTCATCATTAGTTACCTTGTCTCTCTCCTATATATGTTTTTCCTATATTGTTTTTATTGAAAGAGAGAAAATAATATCAATCATACAAAGAGTGATTCTTAGTGTAGTCCAAGATTATGATAATTAAAGATTGAATTAGTCAAAAATTGACTTTGATAACCAAGTTTAATTGCAATTTAGGAAAAAATAATATGACATATAATTGAACCATGAATAGGGTTACTGTTTATACAATGAAAGAGTGGAGCCCATGGAAGAGGAAATGTCTAGGATCGGGTGGACAGTTATATCAGCCCTCAATGTGTGTACCTAATTCTTTGTTTATTTAACACTCCCTTCACAACTCAACTCACATGACTTTGTTGCACCATTTTGCAAGCTAAGCAGCCATTTTATTGTTCTTTTAAATCATCTTAATCTTATTAAATATATTTATTATATAGTAGTATTATTTTGCCCCTCCCACGTTCATTTCATAATTTCATTCTTTCCCTTTTCTTTAACGCACTTCCATGTAGATGGTACTACGTACAAAGGACGATGTGTAACTGGCTAATTGCTGACCATGTAATGAAATTTATTTATTTCATTAATTTCACTGAAATCCATGCAATTTTTTCCTCATTCCCCACCAATTTGGGTCCTCGACCACGATGCACAAAACAAAGAATTTCATTGGGCCTTAAAAATTGGTACAATGTTCACATTCGTATTCACTTTGTCTGTTAAAGTTCGTGTAACCATATCAAGTGAATGTAAAAAAAGGAGAAAAAGAGTACTAAAAATTCATCAAAATTCCAAATTGCATGTACTCGAGACTTTTCTGGACACTCCAAATTCAGAGTTTGAATTTTCAAATAATAAATAAAAATATAAAATAAAATAACTACATAAGCAATTCAAATCTTAATATTAATAAATAATAAGACACAAAGAAAGTTAGAGTCACATAAATCCAAGAGTTTATGTAGAAGTGATGATGGAGACTTGAGAGTATTCACTTTATTGATAAGGCAAAAATATCAACACTATGCTTCATGATTACCAATTGACCAAATTGTGTGTCAAGCAACCATCTTTTGATGCTAATTTACTGTAATAAACAGTTATGCAAAATCGCATTGAAGCAATCTGGTTTCATACTCAAACTTTTATTTATCCTTATGACACTTTACTTAAAAAATAAAACTTAACCATTGTCCAAAATTCAATTTATAATTTTTCGACCGAAGTAATTCAGAAAAATATACATCATACTCAACATTTATTTCTCCTTATTTTGCCAAATAAAAAGATTTAAATTTCTAAATTTGCCAAATTCGGCAAGGAAAATAATCAATAGTAGATTCTTCAATCGAACGAAGCTCTATCTTATCCCCTCACCATAATTCTACATTTTTTTTTTCCTTTTCTGTCACGAAGGAAAAAATAGAAAAGAAAAATAAAAGGCTACAAAATCAATTCTTTTAGAAAATTAACAAAAAGGAGTGCCGAAGCGGAAAATAGTTTAAACTTTAAACTTAGAAGAAAGAACTGCAGCCTATATTAACCTATGCTACACTAGCACTCACTAGATAACATGCCTAAACTCTGGCCCACAATGATGACGATGATGATAATTGATGAAGTCATCTCCACCGTTGGATACACCGAAAATTGAATTGTGAGTTAGAATTTGTTGATGCTGTTGTCTTTGCATCTCTTTCTGCCTCCTTAGTTCCAAAACTTTCCTATGCGAATTTGAATGTTTCGCCGAAATGAACGTCGGACTCGCCGCCGGTCGATATTCCGGCACCAACCTACCGGACTTAAACCTAACGCCACACGCATTGCACAGCGTTTTAGGTCCCATCGGTCCCGTTCGCCACTGTGGCGTCTTATCGGCGCCGCAATGCAGACATTTTCGTCCCGAACACTCCACATTCGGATCCTCACGCTTCTTCACAAGCGCAATTTTAGTCTCTGACGGCGGCGCGTCAGGAAGATGAAGTAGGCGCGTGGACCAATCTCCTGGTGCCGCGCGTGAGCGCTTGCTGCGTGCTTTCCCTGGGAGTGGTGTTTCTGGCCGGAGAAACGACGCGTTTCGACCGGTTTCGTCCGTGGAAAACGAAGGGAGTGTGTCGGTGGAAGATGATGATTCCGGAGTCTGTGGTTTAACGGCCCCGGCGCCGGAGAGAAGTTGCAGTGTTTTCAATTCCTCTTCGGCGGAGAATGAATCTTCCACGAAATTCGAAAGCCATTCCAATTCCGCCATTTCGTCGTACTGTTCGACAAATCAAATTGAAAATTCAGTTTCAGAATTACTTAATTGATCAATAATTAACAACATGAATCTTCAATTTAGTGTAATTTAAGCTCAATGAGTGAAATTAAGTTCTGTGAATTACCGGAACACAGAGTTCTCCGGCGTGTTGAACATCGCCGGCGAAACCATACGGAACAATAGTGCCTGCAAAGCGATTATCGCCACCGGAAGCAGACGAATTACAGCTGTCAACGATGGTGACGGTGGAAGAGTCGGTGGAATTTCCGGTGACATTGTCAAAAAAACCGTCGGACATAATTGCGTCGGCATTGGAGAAATCAAGGAGGTCATCAATGGCGAAAGGCTCACAAGGCTTCTGGTCTCCGCCGTGACGTTTTTCCGGCGAGAATTGATCAACACCTCCGACACCGTAATAGCCACCGACAAAGTAATCTGGTGCTTCCATTTTCGTACAGTTACGAAAAGAAAGAAAGAGTTGATGATATAATAGTGAACACGAGAAGTTCGTGTTGTTTTTTAAGTGTGTGAGAAGAAAACGCAGCGTTTTGAGAAAGAGAGAATTGAGAATTGTGTCTGAGAGAGAGGTGTGAGTGATGGTGGGGTTTTGAGGAGTAAAACAATGGCAAAATTGAAATTTCTTACACATTGGAGCATCTTTTTTCATGCACATAGATACATGAGTTTAATTAATAAATTATAATAGAGGAAGTGACTTGCAAGTCCTGTAAAGTTAATTAAAACCACTTTCTTATTTTTTTTTCTTCCTTTCTTTGCCATTCAGATTTTCTTTAGTTTACTGTTAAGAAATTAGAGCTTTTCTTTTCTTTTTTATTACTAATATTGTAATCTTTTCCTCTTTTTTACTTTCTTATAATATATTTAATTCCTTCTTTAATTTCACTTGAAATTATTGTTGCTTCTTCATTTCAAATTTTCTTTTGAAGAAGCCTGCATGTGCGTACTGCCGTACTCTTCTCCTATGAAAGTCACTAACACGATAATTAACTTATTTAAGTAATTGACTATGAAGTGGTTAATAAATTTTATCTAAAACAATTATTAATTAACTTTTAATTATCATTTGGCCGGATCTAAATTATAAAGATATTAATCTCTTAAAAACTAGTTAAAGTATTGATTAAAAATCAACTTTGTTTTTATTTTAATAAATACATCAGCGTTTTAAGTTTATAGGCGTTATGTTAGAATAGAACAAAATATATTAATTAAATATACATATTTAAGATAGAATAAAATAGAACTAAATATATATATATATATAGATATATATAAAGTTAATCTTTGTATAATCTTACAACTAAATAGAAAATAAAATAATGTCAACTATAGAGGAATTACATTAATGTCAACAACCTAGCCATGAGACACTCCGTTCAAGTTTATTTTGTATATCATTCGATACATGAATTAAGAAGTGAAATTAATAACATAAATTTTATAAAAAAATATTATAATTTTATAATTTATTTATTATGTATTATCTTTGTAAAAAAATTTACATTGTAATATATTACAATTATTTATAAACATAATTTTAAAAAGAGTACAAAAATAAAAAATTAAACACTTTAATAATTTAATTGTTATGATTAACCGAAAAAATAAAATCTATCTACACTATCACTTATATATAATTCATTTTCTAATATATGTTAAGTTGAAAAGCAAAAAACCATATGTTGATCACACACATTAGTTAAGTATATAATTAAAAATAGTAACTACAAGCTAGATTAACTTGGTATTTTCATATATCTAGAAAGTCCTCAAAGTATCAACATAATGACATTTTCTGTTCCCACCCAGCATTTTCATATATTTAGAAAGTCCTCGAATTATCAACATAATATTAAAGTTTGACATAATTTTAAAGAATATAGTTCAAATTTTATATGAGACAATTATAAAATAATGACTAATGTCACCATTATTAATAATAATTTATCTTTCTCTAATTCTTTTTAGAAAAAAAAATTCTCTAAAATTCAATTAATGGTAATATTTATTACAAAATATAATATAAGAATCACAAAGATACTTTTACATTTATGAAGCAATTAATTGGCCCTTGTTAAGATTATATAATGTATATTAGTGACAAGGGCCACTTCTTTTAGTGACAAATTTACACTTCTTTTTATTTTAAAAGAATAATTATTTTTTTAATTTCTCATAAATTCAACCCACCCAAGATCCTAAATTAATTATAGTTAAAAATTTCACATTGTTTGAAAATTGGTTATAGTGTCATGTTACACTCAAATATAGTTTAGTGGGAGAAGGGGTAGAAATGTTGGTTGTAGGTATTCTGATTGGTGGCAAAATCCGTTTGTAAGGTTTTAGTCTTTGCTTATAAAAAAATTACACTCAAGCAACATACAAAATAAAACAGAGAGAGTAAGTTTACAATTGAATTGAATTATAATTATAATTTCTTAAATTGAAGATTTTTTTAATAACTTTTGTCTTTTATTTTAATTTTTAATGATAAATCATCTTAAAAAAGATTGAATTTTGTCTTTTATTTTAATTTTTAATGATAAATCATCTTAAAAAAGATTGAAAGAAGTAAGTAATTCTTACTAATAAATAATTTAACATATACATACAAGATAAATAATGATATACAATGTATATATAACCTTTTCTGTTGTTGTTAAAGAAACAATGTATATAATCTGAACAAGAGCAAGTTGCTTCCTAATTGTAAAAGTGTATTTATGATCATTGCATTATATATATTTTCTTAACAAATATAACTTTTATCATTAATGATTTGTATATATATGAAATTTGGCAAGTTGTGGTTAATTCAATTATTTTTATAATCTATATTAATGAAATAGCACAACACAGTGGCATATGGAACTCATTACTTTTGCTTAAGATTCTTTTTAACTTTGAAGAATTTGTATGTTAGGAAAATTGTTAACAATTACCAAAAGTTTTGTAAGAAAAAGTAAAAGAATGAACAGAGAAAAAAGAATGGAGGGTTAGTTGATGCAATGAATAATTATCATGTGGTGTGAACAGGAATTCAAGTGTTAACCAACAACACAATGGTGGGCTGTCACTTAAAAAGAAAACAGCTATGGCCACAAACACACTCTGCTCACTCACTTTCCTTAAAATTTCAGTTTTAGACACTAAATTTGGTGATAAAGTAAAACCACTGGGATCAGCCAGAAACCTTAAAATACTTCTCTCTCACAATAATGAAACTATTTTAAAACAAAAATATCATAAAATAATTGACACTTCAGATTTTAAATTTATTTTAAATTAATTATTTGCAAATAAAATATTTTAAAATAATTAACACTTTTAATTTTTAATGTCATATTAAACAATTTTGTCTCAATAAATATCGTATTTGGCGAATAATGGATACTCCCTCCGGGTATTATTATAAGAAAAAAAAAAAGTTTTAAAATTTATTTATTATTATAAATGAAAATTAACTATTTTAACTCATTTAAACCTATTATTCTTAACACATCCTTCATTTAATT
>JBBPBT010000850.1:19379994-19391306 GCA_037974875.1 Cicer bijugum | reverse complement strand
CTCTTTTAAAAATCGCATAAAATAATTTTCATAGTCATCATTTTTATCTTAATAGGGACACTGAAAATAAATATGTGCATCAATAACTTTTATACTACATAATAATTTTAAGATAACATTAAAAATACTTTTATTTTTTTCCTCTGACGTTATTATATTAAGATTTGGTTATCATAACTCCTCTACAAACGCGATAAATTTTAAGGCTCTCTAAATGAAATTAACTTCAAATAAAGATTAATTATAAATTATTATACGCATAAACACTAAGAAAAATTTAAATTAAAAACATAAATACTTATGTGTTGAAGACATAAACTATATTTTGTTGATTTTGAGGATCATTATTCAATAAATCCAAGTAGTATATTATCTCATTCATGATATTGTTGACAATTAAAGCCTAATATCTATACCTACATTCAATGTTTAAATAATATATTACATATTCATCTAAAATTGATTTTGAATGTATTTTTAAAAGAAATCTCGCCCTACATTTAAGGTGTAAGTCCCATCTTATATAAAAACCAATCAAAGTTCAACTCACAATAACAAAATTCAATACTCCAAGTATTGTCTTAAAGAAATGGAAACAAAATATAAAATAAAAAAATGCACCTATATCACCTTTTGAAGAATCACATCCACCCATTCTTCATTTGTATCAACAGAAGTATTAACTTACTCTTCGAATTGCTCATTGCCATGATTTTCACTCAACTCAGCCACATCACCATCAACATTATCATTCTTATCATCGTCATCAACAATGCACATCTTCTCCTTTCACAAACCATCACACTTCATCAATATTTCACCACCCAAAGTATTTTCACAAACGAGGCCATACAAAAATCATATATAATTTTTTCTATTATAAAATACTCTTCAGTCCTAATTAGAGTATTAGGACAATATATTATTTGATATAATAATAATAATAATAATAATAATAATAATAATAAACCATATTTTAAACTGTCAATGGAAGATACCACTTTTGGAATTAAACTTAATATTAATAATAACATTAAACCATAAGACATGTATGTGAATGAAACCTCAAATTGTCCAACAACATCAACAAATATATGAGTAAACAAATGAAAAGAAACATAAGATTAATGATAGTGGAGACAAAGAGGTTGACATATGCGATTAGGTTGACTGTGGCGATCGGAATGTGAGAATGATGGAGGCAATCGAACTTGAATGTGAACAATACGAAGGCGGTCAAGTTTGAAATGGTGAAGACAATCAAGCGTGAATGTGAGCGATATGTAGGCAATCGAGTTTGAAACGGTGGAAACAAACGAGTTTGAGTTAAAATAACAATTGAGTTTGAGTTTGACAATCGAATTTGAGTTCTTTGAATTTTTTATTGAGACCATCGATTTCTTTGTTTTGGAGAGAAAAAAAATAAAAGTTTAATCAATAGAATAAGTCTTTATTTAATGCGAAACAATAAAAAGAATTTAACACAAATAAATTTTAATAGCACTTACACGAAGAACACTGTAAAAAAATATAAGTGCAACTTTTAATAGCGCTTATAATACAAGAGCTATAACATAAGCGTTATAAATATTGAAAACAACAATGTTAAAGCTAACACGTTAATTTTAATAGCACTTATATGGAGAGAGCACCATAAAAAAAATATATGAGTAACCTTTAATAGCGCTATAAATATTAAAAAGTTACAATGTTTAATCAAAAATCAGTATTAAAATTTATTTGTATAATATTTAATAACGCGTATAATGTAAGTGCTATGCTATCTACACTATGAAAAAATAATTTTGATCGGAGTTATATTTTCTCACAGCTCAATAAACTTAGAGTTTTATTATTTGTGTAATAATTATTAAACTTTAGTGGACTAATTTTGAAGTTTTTTATGGACAAACTCGTGTAAAAATCAATACATTTAATTTTTTTTTGTTATTAACAAGGGGTAAGGTGGGAGTTTCATCTCATTACATACTTATGTTGGTCTGCCATACCGGAAAAATGCTTAAAAGTATGGACCCAAAACGTCTCGTGTATCTGTCTTGGCCCTTAAGTTGGTATGTTCGATTTATGTTTTTTCTACGGACTAATTTGGAGGTGTACATAATTTTGTACGTCTCATGTATCCATATGTGCATTTAAGCAATGAGTTGAATATTTCTTAGTCTAAAAAAAATAGGGACAAGACATAGACACCATAGAAAAATGACAGGGTTCATGTTACCTACCTCTTGGGTTACTTGTCTCATCTGAAATTACATTAAGGACACATAATCATTTCATGTTATTATTGATTTAATTTGTCTAAAAAATAACCAATTAGATCATTAACTTAGCAATTTAGATTTTATAAAACAATGTTATGAGTTACTACTTTTTAATGAATTGGTAAGTAGTAATTATAAGTGACTTGCTATAAGTTACTTTTAAGTTTTTTTTTCTTTTTTAAAAAATATTTAAGGACTATTATTTGACGATTCGTCTAGGTACCAATTTAATTTCGTCTCCTCTTTATCGAACTTGCAATTTGTCGGGTTAAAGAACGAATTATGATCTAAAAATTAGTATGAACCAACGTTTGGATCAAGTAAGGGACATATCAAACGCGACATTTGTACATCCCTCATCTAATTTCCTTTATATGGTTATTTATTTGGCTTAAATAATTTTTTGGTCCCTATAAATTTACCATATTTTATTTTTAATCAATCTAAAAATTTTCTTCAAATAATAATCTGGCATATATTTTTTGTTAACAATTTTGCTCTTTACTTTTAAATTAATTTATGTGTACCAGTTGAATTTTTCAACGAATTTTTGCATGTATGTTTAAAATATTATAAGATTATCTTTCACAAAAATTTAATTTTTTTAAAAAGGGATAAATGAAATATAAATTTTTTTGTGCTTTAAAATTCATATTTAATTTATCTTTAAAATTCATATGCTGTTAAACTATTTTAATTTTTTATTAGATAAAATTTTATAATATTCTATAAATACCAACAAAAAATCATTCAATTTTTTGAAAAATACACACAAATTAAAATAAAAAATATCTGAAGGACTAGAAAAAATCAAATAGAAAAATTATTAATATCATAAGTTCAGATTTAGGCAAATCCCTAAATTTGAGGGGGGTTTTACGTTACCTTGCTTTCGTTAGCTGCTTCCCACACACACACACACGTGAGTACTCGTCGCTCGTGTCCTATTGATAATAACATGGTGCCACATGCAACGCACGCAAAGAAATTATAAACCCGTCATTGAAACATGTGAAATGTGAATATATCTATTCATTGTTTTTCATTTTTTTTTTTCTTCATAGTTTTAGTTGTTCCGAGTTTTTGTACCACAAAATCTTTGCCCTCGTGTTTTATAATTGAGATGATGTATATGGCTTAGTCTAATGTGCACAAATAGTTTAAGCAGTGCAATTGTATAATACAATTTTTAACCATTAGATCATGTAGTCCTACCAAATATAATCATACATCCATCACACAAAATTTAAAATTGGCTCGATGGCTTTAATAATACTAAATTGAAATGGAAATTGCTAGACGTCATAACTGAACTTTTTTATCTTTGATTTTTTGTAAATTTCAAACACTACCATTTTTTTTCTAGAGCCCCGTATGTTCTGCACACGTGTGGAGAGGAAATGATGATCAAGAGGAGAGAGAAAAAAATCTAGTGAAATGGTGAAAAAATGTAACTTTTGCACCGTAGGTAGGTATTTGCCCATGTATATATCTATATTCAAGTTAGTATGCTTGCCCAATTGGCCAATTGATGTTTGACTGAGACCAAAATTCTAAAAAATAGTGGTTCTTTTTCTTAGTTCCGTTTCTTGTAAGCCAATTGAAATCCAATGTATTATAGAGAGAGAAAATGACAACTATGTACTTCTTGGCATGTTCCATTACTATTTTATGGTTTATTATGCTCTTGTTGCTCTTAGTTAATTAAGTTAGTCTAAATTGTTGTTCACAACAATATGTTGAGGTTTGTATGTCTCATGAGACACCGCATATGTTGGTGTGGATATGTATGGCGGATTTACATTTTTTAATTTGAATCTTTTGGCCTAAAATATCGAACATGAAGTAGTGGGGTACTCACCTTCGTCGAATATTAAATATGTTTGAAAATCCGTTTAAAATTATGTTTTATGATTGAATTTTATATTATTTTTATTACGATTTCTTCCTATTGAATTTGAGTCTATATATCCTAGTTAATAAATAATAATGGTACCTTGTATCAAGTCATTATTCAATATTTTTTGTATTATAATACTATTAAAAGCTTAGTTTCTTTTCTCTTTATATCTGTTTTTTTATGCGACTCTTCCTTTTGTTTTGTTAATGTGATATCAAAGACATTTGAATTGATGCTCTTTGAATTATATAACCCTTATTATGATGTCGAATTCTTAAGAGTTCAATACGTCAAAAATAATATTTTATAGCACGTTTTTTGTAGCGCTTATTAAATATAAGCGTTGTTGTATAATATTTTAAAAATAACAAAGGATACAACAACGCTTTTTTGACAAGCGTTGTAGGGTTATATAAGGTCACATAGCGCTTGCACATAATGTTTACAAGGCTTTTACAGCGCTTTTTCAAAAGCACTGTAAACTTAAGCGCCCTCGCATAATGTTTTACAACGCTTTTGGAACGCTTTAAACACATGCGCTGTAAAATATAGCGCTCCCACCTTATGTTACATAGCTTTTAAAGCATTTTTTTGACAAGTGATGTAAAAGATTTGCGTTTTCACATAATTAAAAGACCTATTAGAGCATTTTTTGGAAAAACGCTATAAAAGGTTTTTAAAAAATAAAATAAGGAGGTATTTTACAACGCTATTGAACAAGCATTTTAAAAGACTTCTAAAAAAAGCACTATAATAAGCTTTTAAAAAAATAAAATAAAGAGATATTTTACAGCACTCTTTCAAAAAAACGTTGTAATAAAATTGTATATATAGCAAACCAACATAAATGTGTAATAACGTATACACATTAACCACCAAAATAATAATAATAATAATAATAATAATAATAAATAATAATAATAATAATAATAACCTATTTATCTATTAATGATAGACTTTTAATGATAATAAAACTAATTGTTATAAAATTACATAGTCGATTGTAAGAGTGATCATAGCAATTAAATTAAATTTTTATTACTTAAAATAATTTAATCTAACTAGTTAATTAAATACTTTTGAAATATTATAAAAGTTACATCAAACTTTATTGTTGGATTTATTCTAAGTTTGGTTCCTAATTTGATTGTGACTGTATGATATGATTGTTGTTCATCTCTCAGTTGGTTTTTCTTTTTATTATGACCTTTTGATATGGTTGATGTTTACTCCTTGGTTATTTTTGAAGTAACAATGTCAATCACAAGAAAGAGAACTTTGAATTGTGATTCCATTTTTAAAAATTAATTCTTGTTTTATATTTAAACTAACTCAAGATTAATATTGGTTTTAAAACAAAAATGCATAGCATTTTTTGTTAGCCCAAAAAGAGTTTTTACATGTTATCTTTTAATCACAAAAATATTTTTTACGAACCACTAAAACTATCTTTAAGAATATAGTCTTGGATTTCAAATGAAATTATGAAAGAATGTTGATAGATCAAAATCTACTCAACATTTGTTTGAGATATATTTTTAGTAGAAAATTCAGTAAATCCTTGAATCTAGTGAGAGAGAACTGGAGCTTTTGTTTTATTGAAGAGCTTTGATTTCTCAAGTATGCGTATTTAAGTGATTTATTGATTGCACTCAAAACTTTTTTGTTATCTTCACCTTGAGGTTCTTCTTATAGACATGAGGAAGGTTGATGACAACATATGTAGCCATTAATAATCTAGCTGTTCAGATTGATGTTTTAATATACATGTGTTCTATTTTATCCAGAACATTCATGATTAATTATAAGCAAAACGTCATTCGTGTGTGCTTGAGTGAATACTATGATTGGGATCATTTGACAATTGTTTGATGTCAATGTTTTTGCTTTGTATGCACATTGAACTTTCTACATATGTGCAACATCAATGAGATTGATATTGTTTTGGTTCTTGATGTTGTTTTGCTTCTTTCAAACTTTTGGGTTTGATCATAGTTCTGAATTGTCTTGATATTTGTTTCACTTAAGATTTGTATTTTGGAAATTGATTCATTTCACTTTTATTTTCAAAACAAATTGTCTATAATGATCTTGTTTGATAAAACTGATACTTTCAAAAATTAGAGTGATCTTGGTTTGACTAGATTGATGCTCTAAAAAATCAGAATGATTTTGTGTTGTTGTACAATTGTATATGATTATTTATCTTCGAATAATACATTCAAAAGCATAAATTAAATAACAATACAGTTAGAATCATAATTAGAAATTAATTAACTTGTTTGATTATCTTCAAAATATTAATTTGAAATTTTGCCCCAACAAATTTCTCTCTATGTTGATTTCACTCCTATTTTTATTGTTCATCTCTCTATATGCTATATGATATGATTGTTGTTCTTTCTTTAATTGGTCTTATTTATGTTGATTCATCTTTTTACTATAACTATCTTGTATGGTCGATATTCTTTCTTTGGATAATCTTATCTCCGTTGGTTCCACTATTTTTTATGATTGTTTGGTATAGACTCTTTAGATGTACATATCTCTCTATTTATGATTGATTCCATGTATCTTATAAATAGAAATTAATATTGCTTCATTATTTAAAACTTTTGTATTCTATTAGAACTCTAGACTCTTTTCTACCTCCCTCTTTCTTTTTCTGTGACTCTTCATTTTTTTTAGAACTTTAGACCGCTTCCTCTCTTTTTTTTTTGTTTCTTTTTTTTTTTCTGCATACATTTCACCTAAGTTTTATACATCAATTTAACACCTCATTTTCTCTTTACCATTTCTTCTTATCATGTTATCAACATATCACATATTTTACATCACTATATTTATTTCTTTATCTCTAAAGTAGTCAATTGAGCATATCGGGGTACACCAATTATTTTACTTTTTTTATAGGCAAAGTGTTAGTAATTAATTAATTAATATTTTTATACTTTCATCGGAATTTAAGCTTGATCATTTGGCTCATTCACTCTTTCAACCTTAACTCAAATCATTTGAAATATTCGACTCTTACCACTCATAATTGTTTAGTGAGTTAAATATAGAATTGGTTATGACAAGTGATGGATACTTCCAATGTATTAAAATTAAAATCCCATAAATTAAAAGATCATTAAGATCTTCTAGCATGAAGAATGTGGTCGTGATAAAAACATTTAACATATAACACTTTTACTTGATTTTGTAAAGATAAATTAAGTCTAATATAAAATATGAGATATGAAAATTCTAAACGTGTTGATTGATAGAAATTTTTGCTGAGTCAAATATAGCTATAATAACTTTATCGACTCTACTTAGAAGAGTATTTTTCCAAACATAAAGTTCGATATATTTTCCAAATGAGTATGATAATTAAAAATGTACAATAGACTTAAATTAAGCAGTACCTTGATCCTTGGTAGAAGCCATAAATATGGATGTTCACTTAGAGGGCGTGAAAAAAGAAATGAAGAACAATTAATTTTCATTCTAATGGCTGGACTTGATTTTGTCATGAATGTGAGAGATAATTTCTCCATAAACAAGCTTTTCACTATTCCATTTTAAAGATCTTGCAGAGTAATCTAGAGAAATATCCAGTCAAGTTTATCATTTCATCTTAATTATAACTATTTTATTTATAAGTTTATCATTTTTCATTCATAAACTATTTTATTTATAAGTTTATCATTAATCATAACTATTTTATTTTATAACTATTGTGTCAACAAGGAGAGTTGAGAGCACCATGATGTATTTGGCATATGTAATATGTAATATCCAGACCCACATCCAACTTTCATCATGTAAGGTTTTATTTTCTGAATTTTTCATTAATCAATTGTAAGCATTATGAGCTAAGTAGGTTCAAGTGCAGAATTATATATAGTATATTGAGTAGAGATGAGATTTCAATATAGTATATAAAAATAGTCATTTCTTATTTATAAAATTACAAAACATTACACTTATAATGAAGAATTATATATAGAATGAATAATTCTCAATATCTCTTCCCGTCAAAAAAAATCAATTAACTGTAATAAAGACGAAAATATTTTTTATCTAATAAGACACATCTCTCATGTTACAAACAATTTTGTACAGACAAATTAAAAACTAACGAAAAATGCTAGCATCAAATATAGAATAAAAAAAAATCAATTAAAAATTTATAGATAGGTATAAAATTTGAATTTTCTAAAACATTTGTATTGCATATTATTTTAAAAAAAAAATTCAAGAATATATTTATGTTTTGGAAAACATAAAAAAAGTTTTTCAGAATATAAATTTTAAAATTTTTAAAATATATTTAGATTTCAAAAAAAATCAGTTACACAAAAATCAAACATTTTAAAATATATTTGTGTTCTAAAAAATATTTTTTAAGTTTTTTGAAATCTAAATTAAATTTAGTGGACTAGAAAAATAATAATAAATAATTTTTATAAAATACGAAAATAAGAGTATAAATATAGTATATAGTAAAAAATTTCTTTTTTTTTTTATTAACAATAAACTGCTTAATTGCATATTCGCGATTGGATTGAAAGGTTTGTACAATAATGGCCCAATTACAAAATACGGGCTGTTGCAATACATTTTCAAATCTCCAAAAATAAATAAAAGGCCGAATTATGAATTATTAGGGATCTACATTGGAACAGTTCAGGCCCAAAAACATCAAACGGCTCAAACTGCAGGGGAAAGACACATATTCAATATAGTCCGGCTCGGTTTGGACGAGATGCGGATTCCTGGTTTATAAGATAAGATGTTTGGGTTAATTTGATTTGGGCCACACAAAATCTTTAGCTCTGCTTTTTTTTTTTTTTTTTTTTCTTTTTATGTAAGAACTAATTTTTGGCCAAGTTCTTTTTACTTATTTTGTGAGCAATTATTAGATCCATTTTATAAACTTTGAATTTGTGTTTCATTAATACATGATATTTTTCTATTAATAAAACATTTAAAAATATCCAATTTTAGTAAATATATATGGGTCAATCTTACCTACAAACTTAAATTTTCATATGTTACATAATAATATCAAACTAAACATACACAACTTATCAATAGCTTAAAGACATACAAATTTTAGTAAAAATCTAGACAATATGAATGTTGAGACACAATATTAAGTTATAAAAACAAAATTGTTTTTTAAGTCTTAAACTTTCTTATGCAAATTGTACAAATTAGTTAAATTATATTTTAAAGAGGCAAACAACTCATTAGCATATGTTCCTTAAAAGACCATTCACACATATTTTAACTTATATGGTGAATAAAAAATTACCCCAAAATATAGTTGGTGGTTTATAATTTTTACATTTCCCCAATATTTTTCATATTGTGTCGTCATATCCACATCCACATTTGCAAAAATAATATTTAAATTTAAAGAGACAAAATCTAGTCCACAATAGATTGCAAGCATTTGGTGAAAAGTTGTATGAATACTCACATGTTGTGAGGTAGAAAACGCTCTAGTGATCTCATAGAATAACTTCAAAAAAATTGTGAAAGTCGAGCGATATCCCAATCAACACTAATAGAGGGACAAACCTCTAAAAAGAAACTTCTTGTAACTATAATCCTTATCCTCAAGTTTCTCAACAGCTGCTTGAAGCTTCACAACAACCTTAAACATCAAGTAAGTTGAGTTCCACCGAGTACAAACATCAAGACATCCCAACTTTTTACAAGAAATTCTAGTAGATTCAATACATTCCCTAAACTTAGCAGTTATATAAGGTGAAGACTTAACAAATCTAACAACATTTTTAATGGCAGAGATGGACAAATGTTTTTTTTTTTGTCAAATTGTCAATTACAACCAAATTTAAAATATGTGCATAGCACTTCATATGGAAAAGTTCACCATCTCCCATCAACTTATTTATATTTTTAACTTTTTTCTTCAAAAATGTCACAACAACATCATTAGATGATGAATTGTCAATTATTATTGATGGCACATTTTGAAATTCCCTAATCCCTTAAAACTTATTATATTTTCATACCTACAGTTACACCTTTGTGTTATCTTTTTATTTATTTATAATTTCATTCATTATCCACAAATGATGTTGTAAGAATCAAGTAATTAAGATTTTGGATCGATGTCTAACAGTCAATAGTAAGGGTCACTGTATTGCAATCATACTTAAAGAAAGCTTTGACCTTAAGTTTTTCATCCAAATACAACTAAAAACAATATCTACCTATATACACTTTGATGGGATGGTAAATTGGGATTGCAATGTTTTACAGAAGTATTTCAATCTTTCACCCTCTACCGCCTTAAATGGTTGTTCCTCTAACATCATAAAAATAGACACTTCAATAGATGAAAATGTAAGAATTGTTTCGTTAGGGTTGTTTGACACAACAAATGGTTTATTGACATATTTATCCAACATATTTGTTCATTTTAGTGGTACCATGAGATTAAGAGTCAAACATGTACTTCTTGTGGTAGGGTTTACACGTTGCAGTATCAACATCACAATTAGGTATTTTGTTGAAATGTTCCTAGTAGTTCGATGATTTCCTAGGCTCGTTTACATTATTAGGTTTCGTCTACTTTGTTACTCGAGTATTATCTAATACAAGTCCAACAACATCAATTATTGTTGTTGTTTCACCCCACCTTCATTATTGTTGATATTTTTAATATGTTCATTTTGAGTAAGCTGATCCATCACTAAAATAACGAACCAAATTTAATCAATAAATATCAACCACATAAATGCTCAATATTTAAGGGTCTGAAAGTTATTATTTAAGAGATTATATTAAGATTTAAGGGGTTGTTACAAAAATTTACGTGGTTGTATTAATAGTTTTTTAGGGGTGATAATTTTGTATTTAAAGGATTGAACTAATATTTATATAGGATGATTATTTAATAAAGGGGATGTAATTTATTTAAGGGGTTTTATAATTGTTAAATGAGTTACTATAAAAGCACACATTTATAAAAAACACACAAAAGCATATATCATAAAAAAAAACTGAAAAAACAATATCTATATGCTAAAATCATACGTTATATTTTACAAAAGAAAACACCATTCAATTTAGAAAAAAAAAATACAAGCATGTATTAAGGAAAAAAC
>JBBPBT010000850.1:19360907-19379804 GCA_037974875.1 Cicer bijugum | reverse complement strand
TTCCTATACACATTGTAGTATGACTCATAAATTTAATCACTTTATTGTATCTTAAAACTAAAAGATTTTATTCTTCTTTTATAATTAGTCCACAATATAATAAGAGTATTTTGAAAAATAATAATAACGAGTATTTCATTAGTAATCTAAAATGACATATAATATTATCTATTAAAATATTCTAAATTTAACGCTATGTTTAATCAAAAGAATACAAATACATGATTTATATACACATTCACTCAAATCCGTTAAATAATTAAAATTTATATATTGTAAATACTTATTAAATTGAATATGATTATCTAGTATTTATTATAAAATTTATGTATCGTTGTCATCAATTTTTTTTTGGCCAAATTGCAATTTCTATTTTAAAAAATCATCAATTTTAGTATTTATATCTGATTTTTTAAAATTAAAAGTGAAGTTTTTATATAATTTTATGAATGTTAATTATTTTATATCATTATATCGTATGTCACTATATCGTATTGTTATTTTTTAATTAAAAAATTAAAACGAATGATCACAACTATTAAATTTTAAAATAGAATAATTAATTTCATGAATTAATAAAAATAAAAGAATTAAAATTACAATGAAAGTTTTATTTTTAAAAATATTATCATTTTATTAATTTCAATTTAAAATATACTACTTTGTTTGTTGGCAAAATAATTAAAAATATAGTAGTAGTGTCTTCTTTTACAAGTATTTATTGATGTAAGAATTGTTTAAAAATAGAGAGACGCATGCAAAAGGATAATGATTGTGTCCTAGATCGAGGCACGCAAACGCAAGCCTTTTGTGCATTTTAAGACTCTGTTCCGCGCATTATCTTCCTTCAACGCCCCTCCCATTTATTCCATATTTTGTTCTTTCTTTATTTTCCCTCCATCCTTTGTTACCTTCTATTCCTCCCGATTCTCCCTCTCCTCACACAACCCTCTCTACCACTTCACGTAAATCACAATCTTGTCTCCTAATATTTTATATTACTACTACTCTAACAAATCATAATAATTAATTACTACTAGTGCTTAGGATCATGCTTAAGTTTTCTACTTAGATTATTCAAAATAAAACTTTTCTATTAAGCTTTATTTTTACAGAACAGGATCATATTTAAAATTACTAAAAACAAAATCAATATTTTTTACTTCAACTATAGTACATAAAAACAACAATAATGCACTTGTTAAGAAATAAAAATTAAGTATTGTATGAAAAAGATTATTTTAAAATTTAAATAATTAATATATCATTTTTTAATATTAAATTTTTATTTTTAGTATCTTAATAAATGCAATTAGGACACTTGTTATTATTTTTCTTTTTATTAAAACACCTCTTAACTTAGAAAATTGGAACGGCCAACAACACGTTCTTCTCATTTCTTTTAGTACTAAAAACTGATACTCGTTCAAAAATGTGTTAATTTGATAAATCTTACCTCTAGTAAAGTTTAACTTTAATATTATTAAAAAAGAAAACTTTGAGGAGAAAACTTTCAATTACTGAAAGACCAAACTCAACGGGACAATGCATTCGGTACATATTTGGGATTCACTTTCTGAAAAGTAGAAGACTTTAGACTATCAAGATGGTATAATACAATTGATAAATAAAGTAATTTCTTACACATACTCGTATATGAAAGAATACATATTTAAAAATGTGAATTCTTTAAATGAATTTCTTATCATATCAAATTATTAGTCTTTAATTTCAGCTAAATGGTATCTTGTACAATAAAAAAAGATATTAAACTTGTCAAAATAATTTTGATGTGTTATAATATGGCCAAATATAATTGTATTTTCAAAAATTTAAATTTTAAAATTTTGATTATGAAAAAATTTAGACTTAAAGTAATCATCAAAGTAACAATGAAGCAGTGCTCAATAGTAATTTTCCTTTTTAAAAGAGATGTTGTCCTTGAAAATATACCGATATTCAAATTAAAATTTGAGTGAGAAAAGGGAGGTAAAGAGGAATGATTTTGTTATATTTTTTATTGTTGTCAATTGTTTATATTTGTGGAAAAGTTTGGATTAAATACTAGAGAATCTAGCTAAAGATATATATAATCTTGATGAGATTCTTCAACTCTTTTTTACATGAATTCAAAAAAATGTATTTTATAATTAATTTACCTTTAATTAAATTAATTTATTTTAATTACCACAAAATCAAAAACATTACTATAAAAAAACAAACACGCAATTTAATATTTATTTAATTGTTTTGAAGTATAAATTATTTTTAAATTACTTTTACTTTGATAATAAATTATATTTAAAGTTTTATCTTAAAATATATTTTTAACACAAATAATTGTACACACTTTCAATTAAAATAAATTTAAAAAAATAAACACATTCAATTTTGAATTTACAAATCTATATTGACATAATTTAAAATTAGAATTTATTTAATTTAAAAGAAAGTGATTAAAATACGCAGGCAAGACGACAAAGATGAGAATAATACAGGCAATTTAAATAGTAAATGTGGGAAACGGCGCCGCTAGTAAAGGATATTTTAGTCCTTCCAATATTCTCTGTTGTTGTTGTGTTCCGCACTTTGATTTTTCCTTTTTCTTTTTTTTTTATTTTATAAAAACGAAAAAAAATATCTGTGTTTGGATTTGGCTACAGCTACAGAGACTGAACAAACCAATCAATGCACTACAATACAGTCACCAATCTCATACACAAATATCACAACACCTCTAAACCATTTCTTCAACTCACCTAGGGTTTCCTCTTTCTTTCTTCCTTTCCTTTCAAAACGAATCATGAATAATCACATATCAAATTCACCCTCCTCAATATTCTCTTACTTCCATCACTTTCCTTAATTCTATCTATCTATATTTAATTACTCTTTTTTGTTGTTAATCCTCTTTCAAATCACGACAACGATGCTTAACAGATCAACCAGAATTCCATTTCCGTTTCCAGTTTATGAAGATCGGCTAAACGGCGTCGTTTCTCAGATTCTAAATCTAACGGTTTCTAGTTTACTTCTCTGATCTCACTTTTTTTTTATTAGTCGCGTTTTTCTAGATGCAAAATGCGTAGTGAGTCTACTTTTTAGTAGTGGTGGTGGAAGTTAAGTTGAATTAGAAAAAAAGCGCGTTTGTTTGTGGTGTGTTTGGATTGGATATTAAAAAAAAACTATGGCAATGTCCTGCAAGGATGGTAATAAGCATTTAATGGATAATGGAAAGTATGTCCGTTATACACCTGAGCAGGTTGAAGCTCTTGAGAGGCTTTATCATGACTGCCCTAAACCAAGTTCCATTCGACGACAACAACTCATACGCGAGTGTCCAATTCTCTCTAATATTGAGCCTAGACAAATCAAAGTTTGGTTCCAAAATAGAAGGTAACATTTCTTAATACGACTTGAACCTATATAATTAGGAAAATTTTAATGATGGTAAATTAATATTAATGCTATTTTAATCCATTTGGTTATGTGTTGTGAGTTTTTTTGAGTTAGTTGTAACTACATTCCTTTCTTTGGCAAGTGATATTTTTTTTAAATTATGTTTATGTTTATTATTAATTATTACTCATTTTGCAATGAAATATAAACAAAAATGATATTAGAAAAATTTATGTATGTGGTCTTAATTTTTAACCGGATATACCACCTTTTTCAGATACCATTTGTGTTTATATTTCATTTTGCAGGGAGTAAGTTGTTTGGCGTTATGTTGAGTTTATTTTTTTTTGTTAATTTAGATGTAGAGAGAAGCAGAGAAAAGAATCTTTCCGGTTACAAGGAGTGAATAGGAAATTGACTGCCATGAACAAGCTGCTGATGGAGGAAAATGATAGGTTGCAAAAGCAGGTGTCTCACCTGGTGTACGAGAATGGCTATTTTCGTCAAAACACCCAAAATGTATGTTTTTTTTTTGTTCGAGATTCTTGCTAGTGTGTTTTATTTTTTCAATTAACGAAGACCATTCTAAGGGGTATTTGTGAAATTTAAATCTTTTGTGTGCTTAGGGCATGTTTGGATTGGCTCATTGAGCTTATCTACTAACATAAGTATGCACTTTTGAGACTGTATAAGAGAGTTTATGGAAATAACTTAACATGTTCACAAACTATTTTCAACTTATGGAAATAAGCGCTTAATAAGTTGTTTATCTAAATTAGGCCTTAATTGTTTTTATACTCTTACTATCTTTTCAGACTGCGCAGGCAACCAAAGACACGAGCTGTGAATCAGTTGTGACGAGTGGTCAGCACAACATGTCTAGTCAACATCCCCCGAGGGATGCAAGTCCTGCAGGGTGAGTGGGATTGATGGGTTCTTTATGCCTTTCTGACACTGGTTTGTGATAACTTGGTTGTACATATATGGCTGAGGGAATCATGGCTTCTTTTTTCTTTTTACTTTTTCAGGCTTTTGTCCATTGCAGAAGAAACTTTAGCAGAATTTCTTTCAAAGGCTACTGGAACTGCTGTTGAGTGGGTCCAAATGCCTGGAATGAAGGTATCTCAAGAACTATTTCATTGGTTGACTTATCATCCAATATTCTGATGATCTTCATTAGCATAAATGCTTCAATAAATATTTTAAAGTCACGTTTCTTCATTAATTTTGCTGATGTGCACAGCCTGGTCCGGATTCCATTGGAATCGTTGCTATTTCTCATGGTTGCACTGGTGTGGCAGCAAGAGCTTGTGGTCTAGTGGGACTAGAACCCACTAGGGTAAGTAGTCCAGATTTACTATCTATAGTGTTGATTATCTTATTCCAGTTTATGAATCACATGGTCAAACATACTCTTTCCAGGTTGCAGAAATCCTCAAAGACCGTCCTTTGTGGTTTCGCGATTGCCGAGCTATTGATATTGTCAATGTGCTGCCCACTGCAAATGGTGGAACCATTGAGCTGCTTTATATGCAGGTAAATTAAAAATTTTAATGCACGGATGAAGACTGTATATATATTAATGATTTACACTCAATCACCTTTATTCTTATTTGTTTTTGCCTTTGATGATCAGCTATATGCACCAACCACATTGGCACCTGCTCGAGACTTCTGGCTGTTACGCTACACTTCTGTTGTAGAAGATGGCAGCTTAGTGGCAAGTATCTCTAAAATTTCTCAGCCTAAAATTTTGATTTGATTAGATATTGTAGTTAATAATAAGCGCCGTTCCTTATGCAATGGCTTAGTCCTACAACTATATTTTGACATTTTTTAGTCCTCCTACACCTTATATGTGTCTAAATCATCAGTGATGTGTGTCTTAGATCTGTGAGAGGTCTCTTAAAAATACTCAAAATGGTCCAAGCATGCCTCCTGTGCCGCATTTTGTTAGAGCAGACATGCTGCCCAGTGGGTACCTGATAAGACCTTGTGAAGGAGGTGGTTCCATCATCCACGTGGTTGATCATATGGATTTGGAGGTACAGTTATTCAACCTGGTTGCAATGATAATATTTTTTAACTTAAAATTAACTTAAGCATATTTGTACTATTGTTAGCCATGGAGTGTGCCAGAAGTTCTGCGTCCACTTTATGAATCATCAACAATGCTGGCTCAGAAGACAACTATGGCGGTATGGTTGTTGTATTTCTTTTACTGAGAGTACATTGGCGTATATGTGTTTCTTCTCTTCCTATATAAGTCTTTCTCTATTTCATATAGGCCCTACGCCATCTAAGGCAGATTTCGCATGAAGTTTCTCAGTCCAACGTCACTGGGTGGGGTAGAAGACCAGCAGCTCTGCGAGCACTTAGCCAGAGATTGAGCCGGTTAGTATATTCTACCACGGGGGCATGATTTTGGTTCTTATTCTTTGCAAATAAATTTGGAATCTCACATCTTCATGGCAGGGGTTTCAATGAGGCACTCAATGGGTTTACTGATGAAGGATGGACAATGATGGGCAATGATGGTGTTGATGATGTTACTATTCTAGTGAATTCATCACCTGAAAAGTTAATGGGTCTGAATCTGTCCTTTGGCAATGGATTTCCTTCTGTCAGTAATGCAGTGTTATGTGCCAAGGCATCAATGCTATTACAGGTCAGGATGCTTTGCAATTTCAATGAATTTTCTTACAGTGATAAAATAAAACTCTGAACAATCAATTATATCTGTTACCGAAAACAATTTTTAGACAATAATTACACAGGTCAAGCTCATATTATTATATTGTAAACAACCAGCACATACGTTTGTTGTATGTCCTTTTTCTTTGCACTAGTTGTTGAGCTTGTGTTCTATTGAAAAATAATCATAATTTGAATGATCGTTAACAGAGACTTTCGAATGCCTAGATAAAACAAGGTTCAGACAGGCTACATAAAAGGATTTGTTTGATCAGTCATTAGCTTTTCTAATCAATAAGTAGTAAACATGCCTATTTGTTATATCGTTATTATTTCTGTCCTTCGTCTGCCCTGCTGTTCCCCCATGAAAAGCACAGGCCAGTGAAATTGTTAAGTTAAACAAAATTGTTTCAGTTGCACATATCCAATATTCATATTGAGTTCTATATTGACATGTTCCATTTCTTTTGTCCAGAATGTGCCTCCAGCCATTCTCTTAAGGTTCCTGCGGGAACATAGATCAGAATGGGCAGACACTAACATGGATGCTTACACAGCTGCTGCCATTAAAGTTGGCCCTTGTAGCTTAACAGGATCTCGCATCGGAAACTATGGGGGTCAAGTTATACTGCCACTAGCTCACACTATTGAGCATGAGGAGGTGATATATTGGTGCTAATAATGCAATATAGCTATTAATAATTTTAAAAAATTCTGCAAGTACTGACTTTTAGATTTACCATGCTAGTTTTTGGAAGTCATTAAGTTGGACGGAGTTTCCCATTCTCCTGAAGACGCAATGTTGCCCAGAGAATTGTTTCTGTTGCAAGTAAGCTATTTTTTCCTTCATTATTTGCTCTATGCTTACCCTTTATAGATGTTTACCTGGGGTCCTTGTCATTTTGACGGGCTACTCGTAACACTTAGTTGCATTGCATTTAGTAGAGGTCTCAAGGTTCATATTTCTTGGCCCAGTAATTGTGCTATGTATATGCTTTGAACTAATTAAGGATTTAACAAGTTAATGTACATTACTTTAATACTTGGAAACTGGAAATGCGCAAGAGAATTTAGGTTGGTTCTCCTGGTCCTGTTGATGTGATGTTATTTTTTTTGCTTTCCCTGTCTGAAATCAAAACCTCAACAATGTCCATAGAAGGACTTATTAATTGAAATCATGAATGTGGCTCAGTTTCTTATATGATACTCCCTCTGGTCTTAAATATAAGCAAATACATGTACCTTTTTGCTTATATTTAAGACCCGGGGGAGTATATGATAAGAGGGGAAAATGCAATCTCTCCCAAAACCTCTTTCAATAGATAGTTAGCTAGTTTTACTCAGTATCTTTTAAACTCCTTCTATTAGAATGAGAAAGCCTTCTGTTTTAATGTGATGGTTTCTAGGACACATTACCTTGTGATTTTCTTATAATTCATTTCATGTTGTTTTGGTAGCTCTGCAGTGGAATGGATGAGAATGCTATTGGCACCTGTGCAGAACTTATATTTGCTCCAATCGATGCCTCATTTGCTGATGATGCCCCACTTCTACCTTCTGGATTTCGCATCATTCCTCTTGAATCTGGAAAAGTTAGCTTCATATACTGCCAAATCAATTCATTTGTTTATATTTACCTTTCCACCAGAATATTTTTATTTATTGCAATACAATATTTTGTAGGAGGCTTCCAGCCCTAATCGCACTCTTGACCTTGCATCTGCCCTTGACATTGGCCCCACTGGAAACCGAGCTTCAAGTGATAATGCTGGAAATTCTGGCTGTGTGAGATCTGTGATGACAATAGCATTTGAATTTGCATTTGAAAGTCATATGCAAGAGAATGTAGCATGCATGGCACGTCAATATGTTCGCAGTATTATATCATCAGTCCAAAGGGTAGCATTAGCACTTTCTCCTTCACATCTCAGTCCACATGGTGGGCTGAGATCACCATTAGGTACTCCTGAAGCACAAACCCTTGCTCATTGGATCTGCAACAGTTATAGGTATGTATCCTGCCGAGGTGTTGAAATATATTTTAATGTGATACAGGTGGGCTTATCCTGCATAATGTTCTTATTATATACTGATACCCTTATTTTTCAAGATTTTTTAAGGATGAGAACTAAACTTAATATACTATCTCATTCCATAAAAAGATTGCAATGATAGGTTTGCATGTACTTGTTCCTTCTGACTTGTAAATTTTAGTACAGAACAACTCTAAGTAAGCAGTGTGATTGTTATTTATCACCTCTTTATTAAATATATCACATGGTTAGAGTTATTGCTCAAGTGCCTACTCTTTTAGTAGCAGAAACTGGTATTTTGATCAAAGCGATGTTTTTGACTATTTTAGTTTTGTAGGTGCTACTTGGGTGTGGAGCTGCTTAAATCTAATAACGAAGGAAAAGAATCTATACTCAAGTCCTTGTGGCATCACTCAGATGCTGTATTATGCTGCACTCTAAAGGTATGCTTGAAATTGATTTCTATTTCATAGGACATGTATTTTATTTCATGCATATTCTCTGTCTGTAGTGCAATTCAATGTCTCTAATGCAATAATATATTTAACAATAGCTGTCAAAATGAGCTATAAAGCTTGAACAGCCTGATAATTGATAAAATTTGTGGGAAGGATTTGCATTCTGCTGGCCTAAGTAGAATTTGGTATGGCGTGAATTACCTCTGGATTGAATTGAAAACTCATTGATACCCACATTTTTTAATATAAAAAAGCTGCAATAAAAATGAATTTTATGTGTAGTAAATTAAATAGTTTTTATTATAATTTGCCTCAATTATAGATCTATAATTACTTGGTACATTGAAAGGAGCTTTACCTGTCAGTGTTGCAAGTCCTATTATTCTTGTTTAAACCATAATGCAATGCATTAGTTTTATGAGTTGATAAATCAATAAAATACTCTTAATTATTTTATACCTGTCTATTTTTGTTTAAGTTAAAATCAGTTTCCACTAAAAATACTTCAACCTTCTTTGAAAGCATATTCTTTGAACTTTTTGTTGATGCAGGCATTGCCAGTGTTCACTTTCTCAAATCAGGCAGGGCTGGACATGCTGGAGACTACCCTAGTTGCATTACAAGATATAACTCTAGAGAAAATATTTGACGATCATGGTCGAAAAACTCTCTTTTCAGAGTTTCCCCAGATTATACAACAGGTCTACCTACAACTTATATATTTATTAAAATAAAATGAACTTATTGGTTTTGTTCCATTACCATAAGCATTGCTATTTAATTTGTTATTTTATAACTAGATATATCATATATGGTATAGACATTACTTGCTAGCTGGGTCAGATTGATCTTGAGCACCATGTGACAAATTAATTTTGTACTCGTTGAACTAGTTCCTTATTTTTTCTAATTTTCGTATGCTAATATGCTGTCAACAGAACTGGTAATATTTTCAAGCTTTATAATGCTGTATATTAATTTCTTCTCATTCTCTTTTGATAGGGTTTTGCATGTCTCCAAGGTGGTATTTGTCTCTCAAGCATGGGGCGACCTGTCTCATATGAGAGAGTTGTTGCTTGGAAGGTGCTGAATGATGAAGAGAATGCTCATTGTATTTGCTTTATGTTTATGAATTGGTCTTTTGTTTGACATTGTGTTTGGAGTATAGGTATCAGTGTGTTAAGAACTTAAGATGAAAACATATTCCAAGACATTTTTTTTTGACAACATATACTCCAAGACATTTACGCATTGTGCTTTGTATTTTTGTGATTGACACTGGATTTGCTCTGAAGAATTGGATTTGCATATGATATGACTATTTATGTGTTGGCATACGTTACTTGTTTCCTTCTTTAAAAATAATTGGCACATTGAGGTGTAGGATAAATTTTTATTGATACCTTGAATTTGGGATGACTTGTCTGTTTTTTTATCACATCATCAGAACTCAACTTTAATGAACAGGTTGAATTACAGAAAAAGAACTTAGAGATGGTAAATACTAGGATTGTTGGTTGGGAAGTTTAAGTAAGTCTAGAATTTTTTTTATTATTTTTTTCTCTATGAACTTCATGCTGCATTGCTGTTTGCTTGAACGACGACTGGTTGATTAGGACTACCAGGGTGCATCACTAACAAGGATAGAGTCTCCATTTTAGTATTTCAAATCGTGGGGTGGGTTAGATTGGTCTCTAAATAAGAGAAATTCAAAATATCTTTTCGAAACTTGAAATAGGAGATCATTGTAGTTCAAATGTTACTTTTTTAGTATCATTGAGATTTCACCAACACACAGGACTACTTTGAAATTCCTAATTACTGTTTAAGAGATCAATTTGATTTAAGTATTTAACAGAGCGAACCAATTTGAAATGTTAATGTCTGAACTAAAATGATAATATTTATAGTTCCAAATGAACTTTTTGTTTGAAAATCTCTTATTTCAGCATCTAAATTGACAGTACCTTGCAATTTAAGGGCCACTTTGAGTTCATTCAATGAAATCAAAACTTTCATGTTCAGCTTCAAAACTTACATGCATGTTTAGCTGAACGTTGAAATCATGATTGTGATTTGAGTGAAGATCCTTTAAATAAGGTCTTCTGCATTGTTTTTTTCAGAGGTAAAAACACTGTAGCGTGACTCGTTTACCACTTACAACATGAGTAAACAAAACTTCGATTATTCTCCATAAGTCAATATACACAACTTCTGCAAGGATCCTATTATCATTGATGATGCGATGCTTCATTGCTCGACGGCGATAATCTCAGCAGCACTTGAACCAAAGCATTAGTGCAAATAGAGACATCTGTTACATTTTTTTATACAATATATGAGGCAATCAAACTACACCGATTACTCTCGAACACATATTCTTTGCAGCTCGGTCGAATCCGATCTCAACCATCGATCCAATGGTTGTAGTTTGCTGTAAAGGATTTAAATCTGTTACTATAAACTGAAATTTCATTTACATATTAGATAATGATTCAACCTAAATAATGGATTATAAATTATGAGAACACGTCCAATGAACAAATTTTTGAGATTAAGTCACGATGTGAGAATATATCCTTGACTCATTGTGTATGACTTCTATTGTTTGTTTCCTTTCTAATCTTTAGGACAGCTAGCTTGTGATTAAAGCACAATATCAATAATTTGTTAAGCTTGTCTTAATAACAATGTGTGGATGGATTATTCTCTTAGTCACATATGTACAAATAGATACAGGCTTAATATCACATACATTCATCGGTTAAATAGCTATGTTAGATGCATTTATGCAATTTTTTATTATATAAGTCTAGGTGATCAATTGGGTTTAAGGTACACTAGAGTTGGATAAAGGCTCAAGGTCAAGAAAACCCTTAGAAAGATAACTTTTAGTTGTTCGTTAAAATATAATACGAAGGAAACATCTCAAAGTTTGATTTTTGATTGTTTTGTAGATTTTATCGGTAATGCTATTGCTTTTGTCGCTAATTGCAATAAAAACTGCTTTCTTGAAAGATTGGAAAAAAATGGGGTTGAGTTTGACTCTTTATTGACTGTTGACGCCTTTAAAAAATTACAATATGTATTGGAAGCTCCATAATAGATGAAACAATGTTTTATGTTTTTGTTAATAAATGTATGTTGTTGTTTCTCTCTCTCTCTCTCACACACACATATATATATATATATATATATATATATATATATATATATATATATATATATTATATAAATAATAAATGTGTTGATAAATTAACATTCTTTACTACCTAGTTTAATTTTAGAAAACTTCAACCGCAATAAACATACTTAATGGTATAGTTAATATGGTTGTCTCTTTTACAATGTTTAAGCACCGTTTGATGGTTGTTGCCGAGATTGGACAGGTCAAATGCGGTCAGATGCTTCACGATCTAGATTCAAGATCAAGATCCACTCCCACTTCCTCCGTCAAGTGCTCCCTCCATCAAGTCAAACCATAGTTCTGATACCATTTGTTAGGAGTTCGGGGGACAATAGACCAAATATTTTAGAATAAAGACTTTAAAACCACGTCTCAACTTAATACTTTAATTAGATATATAATTCATATATCTTATATATTCAATATTTTCTCCATTCTTAATTAATGTGTGAGATTTAGTCACTCATACTTAAATCTAGTCATATCATATGCAACTCATATTAAAGTATCTTTTGGCAAAATCACGTTATGAGTTCATTTACTCTAGTTTCAAGTTCATTCTCCAATTTAGAGTATCTTTTGGTAAGTGACCCATCCGAAAGAGACTTAAACTTTATCTAATGAGAATATGAACTTCAATGCAACGAACTTCAACGACTTTTGTTCCTCCTTTCATGATTCATTGAGCTCCTCGTGAACTGAACTTTCACGTATGTGGCAGAAAAAGCTCATATACGTAGCAATTTCATATCCTTTTATATATATGTAAATAAATAACTTTACCACAAAAGAAGAAAGACGAGGCAGCCAAGTAATGGTAGCTAGCATGTGAGTACCTCTATACGTTATTGTGCTTTGTTGGTTGCTATATATGGACCACATAGATTGCTAAAAGCAAGGAACTTTTTAGTAGAGAAAAAATAAACCTTTTTCTTTTATTAAATATCATAAAAGGGAAGATTTTCAAAATAAATTTGATTTCATTTGTAATATTCATATGTAATAAAAATACATTAGAATTACAATTTGGTTATGATTGTGTAAATTAACACACAAGATCAATTGTGTCAACCAATTGTTCGACTTCAAAAATATATAGTGGCTTAGAACAATGTTATGCTCAAGATCAGTCCAAGAGTTATTGAAATCTAAAGCAAATTTTAAAATAAATCTTTGATAATAAAAATAAAATAAAATAAAATAGAGTTCTTTTAATACTTATAATAATATTTTAGGGTTTATTAAAATATAGGTCTTTTAATATTTATAATGATATTTTACGACAATTTTATTTAAATTTTTTGTTTTTTGAGATATAAAGTATTTTAATTTAATATGTCAATACTTATATATTTTATATTTATGAGGCATTTTATAATTTATTATGCTTAATTTTTTTTTAGGCTTAAATATGCATGTAAAAAAAGTTATTATTTTCCAAGATCTAAAGTTCTTGTTTTACTAGCTTTGTCTTGGATTATCCTTTCTTATGCTTTACAATTAATTTTAGGCCATTCAAAAATAGATTTCACCTATTTAATTAAATATAAATAATTAATTTTTCATTCCTTTTATTATTAGATTTTTCATATTGTGTTAAAACCATATATACTTATCTAACACTTCAATAATTTAAGTTTGTTGGTCTATATAAACGCTTTCATATCATATATGTGTGTGTTATTTTTCTTTCATATACATTAATTATCACTTTTTTTGTTGACAAAATTCATGCATATTATCTAGAATATCTACTACAACAAGGGGGGAAAAATAAAAAATAATAAAATATTTAGAGGTGGAAAAAGAAAGGCATTATAGTTACACACCATTATCAGCCATGGAAAGAAATCATGCATGTCGATGAACCATACATATATAGGCATCACGTGTGTTTTTTTACTTTAATTTCTTCGATCAAGCATCATCACTTTAGAAATAAAACAAAATATAACTAAAAAAAAACACGAACACAATCTTTCAGGTTATATTATTTATTTCAAATTTCTTAAAGTTGCACTAGTCATTGCTTTCTCATTAAATATTTCTCGAAAAATCTAGCTAGGTCACGTAATTGGAAGATGACACTTGAGTTTCTAAGAACCATGCACTTGCTTCCAATGTTGCATGCTAAAGTATTATAAATAGGGTTATCATTTCCTTCTTCAACCACTATAATACTTTACAAGATATAGCTCTCTTTGAAAATAGCATTACACTATTTAATCCAACACAATAATTTTTTTCTCATTAACCCCATTTTGCTACAAACAAGTTTCAATATTTTTTCTTATTATTCATGATCATGGCACCCCATGGAGAATCTTTGTTATCAAGCTCAATAATATCAAGAAACAAAAACACATCAAATAAACCAACAAATCTCTCATTATCCGACCACCACCTTCAACGAACAGTCTCCGATATTTCTTTCGAGCTAACGAAAGAAACAATCGATAATTTAAAACTACCATCGATATCCGAAGTGGAAGATGCAAAGTGTGAGTGTTGTGGCATGTCCGAGGAGTGCACGCCGGAGTACATAGAACGCGTTCGCTCAAAATTCGAAGGGAAATGGGTGTGCGGATTGTGCGCGGAGGCGGTGAAAGAAGAGTGTGAGAAAAATGGTGGGAAAAAATTGGGAGAAGCTTTAAGTACTCATATGAGTGCATGTGTTAGGTTTAACAAATATGGAAGGGCTTTTCCTGTTTTGTATCAAGCTCAAGCTATGAAAGAGATGTTGAAAAAGAGTAACCTAGATGGGAGAATTAGGGCTAAGTCAATTAGTCCAAGGGACAAAAAAGGAGGAGGAGGAGGGCTTGCTCGTAGTTCAAGTTGTATTCCAGCACTTACAAGAGAGATCAACAATATCAAAATAGCCAATTAATTTGGTTATCTTAAAGAAAACTCTTCTCATAAGAACATCCTACTATCCTATTTTACAAGAGAAAATTTGGTTAATAAAATTTATATATTTAATTTAAAATTTAAATTAAATATATATAAATTTTATTGACCTAATTTTCTTTTATACATATAGAATTGGAGATAGTTTTAATTATAATCTTGCTATAAGATTTTTTTTTCTTTCTTTTTCACAGTTCTTGGTCGTTTAGGTTTTTTTAGGGTATTATTAACCCTTTCACTTCTCCAAGGCTGTTTTTTTTAATCTGTACAGTTTTTTATTTTTTTTTTTATTTTATAACTTAATGAAAAATGTATTGTAGATTTTACTAATATATATCATGTTATGGAATAAAATTTAACGGTCGTACTGATATTTATCATTTTAATTTTTTCTGTCTTATGAGTATAGCAAGAAACATCGTTTTTTTAATGGCAAATTATATAAACAAAATCACAAGATTACAAAGAATACTTAATTTCAAATTAAAAAATAAAATAAAATAAATAAATGGGAAAAAAAGACTATATATATAACCAATACCAAAAGAGATCCTAAGGGAACACCATCGACCTAGTTGCACACCATGAGCTTAACTATACTAGAGAGACATGAGAATCAACTAAAAACCGATTAGCCCAGACAATGCATATAAACCAAGAAACTTAATTGTTTGTGAACGTACAACTACATTGAGGCTTAACAGGAAGATGAAAAGAAAAAAGAAAACCTCTTATTCTAACTAACATAAATTGTAAACTTAGAATAATAAATAGTAAATATATAAAAAAAATCCGTATGCGTTTGGAAAAATAATGAGTTATGTACAGGGTTGTCTTAATGTTTTTTAAGGCTTGTTCAAACTAAAAATTAAAATGTTTAGAATATTCAAGGTATAAAATTAAAGAAATCAGTGCAATTTTTTAAAATATAAGGTATATTATTGAAAAAAATTGAATTTATCCTTAATTGGAGATCTTATATCAATGGTCTAGTTGCACGGCTTGATTGAGAACCCTGATTATACTATAACATGATTATGATGTTTCCATAACTTTTTTTATGAGAAGGAAACAAAAGGTACGACAGAAAAGAAAAACTACTCCTAAAGACCAGAAAACGTCTAAAGCATTAGCTAGTAAAACACGTATAACAAATATTTATTTTTGTATTTTTTTAATTATTTTTGTCATTTATCTTTTACATAATATTTATTTTAATTCTTAATAAAACGATAAATTTGTATAAATTTACTAAAGAAAAAACACTCAAATGATTATTAAGTAAAAGATAAATAACTAAAATAAAATATAAAGATCAAAATAAATTAAATATATATAAAAGACTTAAATAAATATTAAGTAAAAAATAAATAATTAAAATTATATTTAAACCATTTATTTAAAAAAAATTGCCAAAAAAGTAGATCGCTTGACAATTTTTAAAATAAATTAAAAATGAAGTGACAATTTAAAAACGAAGGAGTTGGCCATTTAAAAAAATGAGTCAATATTGATCAAATCAAAATCAGCAAAGGTCAACCAAATTACATTATTTTCTTGTTAAACTGTATTCTTATTATTTTTCTTAAATAAAAAAAATTGTATTCTTCTCGGAATATTTAGGGAATTGAAAAAACTTTATTATTCATTACTTATTGATTATATTGATCGAAAATTATTTATGTAATATAGAGTGACTAGTAGGCCGTAGCAAAAAAACCTAGTGACAATAATGCAATAAAAAAGTCACTCTTAAATATATTTTTTGGTCAACTATAAAGTTACTTTTCTTTTAAACGATGTATAAGCCCATATGATACACAAGGCCGTTCATTGGGTAAGGCTGCTAAATCCATCATCTTTGGGGCCTTCTTCATGAATGGGTCAATATGTTATGAATTTTATTTTAACAAAATAGGTGTTTTCATCTATTAAGAAAAATAATTCACTTTATTTATATATATTATTAAAATATTGAGATAAGGTTGTTAATGATGTATCCATGATTATTGAGTAAAAAAATATAGCAGTGCTATATCATGCAAAATCCCTCCACGGTTGTGTGTATTACTTATATAAAAGGAGAAATGTTTTATTATAGTGATTTAATAGAAAATTTGTTCTTATTCAAACAATCAAGATCATTAATGATGATTTATGGTAAAATTGCCTCTTGAGAATAATCAATTCCCAAAACAATATGATTAATTTTTTTTAGGTTAAATTTGTACTCATTTTAATTGCATGATTAGTTATTTTAAAAAGCATTGTCCATTACTAACTTTCGTCCACAATTTTTCAAAGTCACGTGAGAGTTCTCACAATCTCACGTGAGGTTCAAGTCTAACCTCTTAAGGCAACTCCACCCACCAATCATAGTCAATTCAATAAAATGAAATAAAAATAAAAAGCTAAGAACTAAAGTATAGCACTAAATATCTTATGTACCCACGGGTTATTCAATTTCTAGGGAGGTTTATTCAAACACAAAAAAAACCACGTTTCTCTTCCCCTCATTTCCCCACTACATTCACATATATAAATTCATACATTACCCTTCCACTTCAACCCATTCCTTTGTGACTCAATCTTTATATCTCTCTCTCTCCCTAAAAATTAAAATCTCTCTAGCTACCTCTTTCTCTCCTTCTAATAAAAATTCCAATTACCAAGTAAAAACTATTAGAAAATGGAAAACAACATACCAATAATAACAAAGAGAGTATGGAGCATGATACGTGTGGCCTTATTCATGTTAAGAAAAGGCATATCAAAGGGAAAACTAATGATGGATCTCAACATGATGCTCAAACGCCGTGGCAAACTCGCCGGAAAAGCCATCACCAACCTCATGTTCCCTCACCACCACGGTGGCTCCACCTCAAGCCGCCGCAACGGCGACACAACCCAAAAATTCTCTACCACAAGGGAGTATGAGTTTAGTTGTAGCAACACACCAAATTACATATTTGCCTTTAATAACAATAAGCGAAATCGCCACAACAACTTCTTCGCGTGTGCTCATGCACCTCACACACTCGAAGAAGAAGTGGTGGCAGTTAATGCGGTTAAAGTTGTGTTGGAAAACATAATAAATAACCGTGAGGTGATGGTGGAGGCTTCCCCGGCGCTGCCGGGGTTCGGCCGGACTCCAAACGTGAGGCAATTGAGGGTGACGGACTCGCCGTTCCCGTTGCACGACACCGACACGGAGGCGGAGGTGGACAAGGCGGCGGAAGCTTTCATAAAGAGGTTCTACACACAATTGATGAAGCAAGATTAATATAGAGTTTTGTTTCTTAACATTTAATTAATGTTAATTATTATGATTATGTACGTCAAGCCAATTAGTAGTTTTGGATAATCTCAGTTTTGTGTCTTTTTGGAAGCTTAGGAGAGGATGCATGTTAATTATGTTGAGGACTTAATTTTGTACTAATTTGTTGGCTTGTTTCTTATATATATGAAAAATAAAAATAAAGTGTTATTACAATTAAGTGTGATTAACTTGATCCCTTTCTCTTCAATTTCTATCATACTTATATAACTTAGTTTTCATTTAATTAAGTCTTTTGGATCTGTATAATAATTTTTAGGAAGCCATTTCTGATTTGAAATTACGTTAATAATACTATTGAAAACATAAAAAATAGAAAATTAAATAATAATGGGCTTGTGTTTATATTTTTCAATATTAATTTAAATTAAAAAATGAAAGATTTTGTGTATCCTAACAAACTGTGGAGTACGATTGTCGAATCTTCTCGAGAGAGAGGTACACTGTTGAACGTACACAAGTTGGTAATCATTAATTTTTATTTTATAATAATTACTCAAAAGAATATTGAATCTATGATTTAGGATTAATACTTTAATAGTATATTCAATTTTCTTATATAAAAAAAAATTAGTATATTCCAGTACATTGCAGATATTTGTTCATAAAGCTTTCTTTCTTTTTTCCTTACACATATAATATATGTTACTATTCATTAATTTTCTTAAAGCAAAATTTATTTAGAAAGAGAGTACAATGAGTACTTTAATCCGCTACAAACAAAAATTCTCATTTGCCATAAAAACTTAGAAAAGGATTACAACTCCAATTAAAAAAATAGACCAATACGTCTAAACTAGAAATTGATGATATTGTTAGACAGTATAATATATATCTGATTTAAATTCAGATTTTAACAATTACATGTAAATTCTTTTTACC